>OZ038516.1:3457500-3602500 GCA_964036315.1 Acanthosepion esculentum | reverse complement strand
ATAGTGGAGTATACTAGTGTTATCAACAAATACTTTTCTGTATTGTGAGAGTGAACAGGAATGTATCTTTAAATGTTGTGTGATAGAGCTTGTATCCAACATATAGAGTGTAAGCCTTCTTGATAATGTTGTAGTAAAGTCAACATATATATTTACTTTTTTGTCAGAGATTTAATCTCCCAAAGGACATTTAAATTGATATAAAATGTTGATTTTTTGCAAAATACTAGTTGACAGAGAAGAGTTATTGTGGATGATAAAGTTAGTTGCATCAAATTTAATATAGTATATAATTAGTTTGATTTCTTTTACTGGGATCAGTGGAGAATATATTAGTGCTTATGAGATGTTTTAGGATTTTTTTCATCTTGTTTATAGTTAGAATGTATTTGATTGCAGTAGTTTGATATGTTTAGGATTATTTGAGTTACCTAAGACCTGAACAACTGTACAGAGTTGTTACTTTACTGACATAAGTAAAAATAAAATACAATATAGACAATTCAAAGCTTCAACAGTTACATATAACTTGAAATAAATTAAGTATTATGTTCTTTTTGATTGATATTAATATTTCTAATAGCACATTTAATTTGGTCATCAAATATGTAATTAGGAAAGTCATTATTAATGAGAGTATGTTTCATTAAATAATCTCTTCATTCAAACAAGTTTCATTGAATAATATAGACGTATTTTGTCTACTTGTTTTTGTACTGATCCTTGAAACATGTTTGAATGAAGATATTCTGTATATATATATATATATATATATATATATATATATATATATAAGGCTAAGATGGGGTTTTAAGCCTTGAATGGCAACCTTTCTAGAGATGATGCCTTGATAAAAACACTCTGTGTACTCGGACTACGATGAATGTCTGAGTTGGTCATCAGTAAGAACATCTGCCTCAAATCATTATGACAAATCGTCTGGCAGGCAGGACCCACCTTACTTAGAATGAGATTACCCCCCCCCCCAAAAAAAACATGGCTTTGTATGAAATTTTTATTTAAAAATTAGGGAACAAAAAAACAAAACATTAAACAATATTTTCCTTCCGACGATCAATATGTCCATCTTTTTATGTTAACCAACTGAACTTTGAACTCTCTCAAATATTAATTACCACCCATTCATCATGCAGTTAAGATTGACATGTTAATTGGTGTTAGGTGAGATTTCTTTTTACACAGAATTCAAAGACAATTAACTTTTCAAATTTGAAGAAATTCAAGATTTTACAAGCATACTGAAAACACTAAGTACTTGTCATGCAATTGAAAAATGCAGGTAAATTAATTAATTACTGTTAATTTGAATTAGACCAATTTTATGATTAAAGAAATAGACAAAACAATCTAATCACGAGAAATATTGTTTGGATCATGGGAAGAGGGAGAGGGCCATGATCGTGCAATCAGGGCTTTACTATCCAAATAGGTTGGTAAAGAAAAATAGGTTTGGATATTTGTTGCTTCCAATACTCATTGGAATGGATGCAAAATAATTTCCCCTCCCCAATTTATAGGCAGAAGCACACAAATGCATGCTGGGATTTCTTCCTAGCCATTAAAACAGACTCAGTTTCATATGATTCACTCCTGGTCTGTCTTGAAGTCAGAACGTTACATTCTCTTATGTGAACTTGTTCTTGTGTGACAACCCCAATTCTTAAATGGTGAACCTTTTTGCCTTATTATTGTTAATTTGCCTTGCATTGTTTGCTTGCTTTATATTATTTTTTTCCCTGTTTTCTTTTTATTGATTATTGCAAATTTTGTCTGTCTGTTT
Organism: Acanthosepion esculentum; assembly: GCA_964036315.1. NCBI lineage: Eukaryota > Metazoa > Mollusca > Cephalopoda > Sepiida > Sepiidae > Acanthosepion > Acanthosepion esculentum. Next base: position 3,600,699 of record OZ038516.1, on the reverse strand, counting down.
TTTGGACTGTTCTGCAATTTATTTTACATTTAACCACGCCCACTCACTCTACATTAGAGTTGTTGGCAAATTAAATTAATTAGAAATTAAACTAAAGAATTTTAACTGCGTCTTATATGATGAAAATATACTTCCAGTTTCATGGATTGTTGAATTAAGCTAAATGCAATTGGAAATTCTTTTCTAATGGTTTCTTTTCTTGTCTGTGGAACTCTTCTGGGTTTTTGCTTCACTGCCAACTACAATCTTCAAAAATTTAAATAATACAACAACTGCCATCTTGTGTATTCCTGAAACCTGTTCTTTTATTGTCATTTCTCTTCACTAAAGTCTTCTCATTCTCTTTCACTCCCAGTAACCCCTTGCGTCATAGTGGCATTATTGCCATCTTTTGTCTTCCTGAAACCTCTTTTTTTATTGTCCTTTCTCCTCACTAAAGTCTTCTCATTCTCTTTCACTCTCAGTAACTCCTGGCATCTTTAGTGGCATTATTACCTTTGCTTTGGGTGAAATGCTTATGAAAAAATAAAAAAGAAGGAATATAAGGTATCTTAAAATACACAAAATGTCTACTCAAATATGAGTATCCACTAAAAATAACGTTTAAGTAATAAAATCTGTCGGATTAATGAATAAAAATGAATCACTTCTTTTGGCCAATGAATTTTGCATTCATACTCTTAGTATGGGGTGAGTATTCCTGACTTTCAGGGCACTCTATTAAAAATGCGTGCAAAATTTTAAGAAAAATGAACAACAACTAAATTTCTTCAAGGAAATATTTTCATTTTTTCATCTTGTTACAATTTAAGGCAAATGATTTTATATTCTATTATGAAACTGGTAAGCAAAGAACATTCATTGGAAAAAAACAAACTCTCTCCCATTAAGATTTGAACCTGCATCATGTTTCCTTAGAAGCTTGTCTGCCATAGCCAGCACCTTACCAATTTGGGCATGGTAACCCAACATTAGAAAATGCAAATTTAGTCACTGGCTATATTTTTCCTTATGATTAGTTCGGATCAAATATGGATTGGAATCCGACAGAATGATAAGATAAAGAATAAATAGAAAATGTTTATCAATCTAACATGTTTCACTTTTATTTAAGCTTTATCAGAGAATGAGACATGGAGAAAAAGAAGAAAGAAATTCTTGTAGTTTTATTGTTGAGTTGTTTGATTTTCATTGGTCAGTCGGGTTACATGTGCATTCAGCTTGTTATTCACTGTGCCATGTGTCCTTAAGTGGATAAAGGTGTTGTTTAGATCCGGTGACAGGATCCAAAGAGTTGTGAGTTCAATACCTGGTAAAGGCAGTGGAGAACTTGGAGAGGTGAATTAACAAGTGATAACTGATAACTGACATCCATTAGACATGGAACTAGAACAGTCTACCCCAGTGAGCAAAATAAAGGGTTCAGTTTGATATTACAACCACCTGAAGAAGGTCGGAGTGTACAATGGCTGAAACGTTGTGATAAATATGACAACAAAGATGAGGACAATAGTCTGAATAATGTAAATAGTGTACATAATACCTCATCTCAGAAATATAGACAGATATAATTTGCGGCATTCTGAATTCAAAGAGAGACAACACGTCCTTTCAAAGTTCCAAGAAATTAATGGATTCCAAGCCTAACTGAAAAGTCGTAAATATTGCATTATGTACGTCGGTGTATAAAATTTCTTTTCTTTTTGTTTATGGCTAATGTTTTAAATTATTTATAGTCTTGACCTTCAGTTTGTTTTTCTTATTTGTATCCTTTATTTTGTTTGAATTTAGTTTAGTCTGGCACAAGGCTACAAAATTGTGAGCTTTTTTTGTAAGAATCAAATGCACTAAAGGTAATTGTCTATAATTGTTTTATATTGATGTATTATTAAAGCTTCATCAGAGAATGAAACATGAAGAAAAAAGAAATTCTAGTATTTTAACTTTTGTCTTGTTTGATTTTCATTGGTCAATTAGGTTTCATGTGCATTCGAAACTTTAAACTAACATTAGTATAATTTGTGGCATTCTGATTTCAAGAACAGATGACATGTCCATCTGAGAAACCATAAATATTGCTATATGTATGGAAGTATATAAAATTTCTAGTTTGTCTATATAGGAATCAGATAAAAATTTCCTATTTGTTCTTTATCTTTTATTCTTCCTTATAAATGTTTCTCCTTACTATATTATTTGTTTACACCTTATAGGGAGAGTCAGAAGTATTGGGAATAATTCCTTTTATTGATTGCCTTGTTTTTACAGTTTATCAACCCTTTGTTGATTTTTTAAAGCTGAAACATTGTTTGTATGAATAATTCCTTTTTTGTTAGTGATATTGCATTAAGTTTTTTTTTTGAGAATAATGATTTTTTCAGATAAAAGTCCTACTATTTAACCCATAGCTGAGGGAAGGAGATGGATTTATATCTTTCCCAAGGGTATCTGCATGTAAGTGAATGTAATGAACTCAACTGGAATTTGACCTCAGCTCTCAGATTTCTTATTCCAAACCATTGTCTACTACACCACCCATACATCCACGGGGAATAAAGAAGAAAAAGCTAAGGAAAACTAATTAATTAATGAACGAAGCATTTTTAGGATGGATTACTTGCAACAATGTGAAATATTGAAATTGCTCTTATTTCAAAGTTGGTTGCCTTTGTTTAGTGCCATGCGTTATTTAAGGCTGAAATTGTAGTGGACACAGCCTGTTGACACCCCCCCACTTCCCGCCGTAAGCGACATAAAATTGCCTGTGCTGTGCACAGGATACTCAATCTGTGCAGAATGGGTGATGTCCCACATGACCAAAAATCTGTGTAACGACCTCACTAGACGCCATAAAAAGCCAGCCTTTATCAACACTGGGGAGTGATTTGAAGTGACGCCACCGGTGTGACAGGAGCAAATTTTGATAACTCAGCCACATATACTTACAGAAATATAAATATTTTTTATGCAATTTTATTATATTTGAGGATAATAATGGTTTTAGTGATACAAGTATTACTAATTAACACATAGCTGGGGGAGACAAGGTGGATTCATAGCTTTCCTAAGGGTATTTGTGTACAAGTGAATAATGAAACTAACTTGAATTGGCACTTGGATTTAAAGCAGCAACAAATTCAAGCTTACAGCACATGGCATTCCTAAGAAGTCACCCAACTAGATACTGACCAGGCTCCATGTTGCCTAACTTCAGAGATCATACAAGAACCAGTGTTTCAATGTGATATTGATGTAAGCCCTAAATATTTTTATAATCTGGTAAATATAAAATTAATCATGAGATAATGATATTTTTATATATCAAGAACAGTATTGGGGGAATTGTATTTTATCTAATTGAATTCATTTAGAGTCAATTTGGAAGTAGGTATTTCACACTGTGATATTAGAAGATCTGCCAGGAATGGTAAAAGGTTGTAAGAGCCTGGGTGCAAATTTACTGTAGATGACCTTGTGACTAAGACAGTCTCTAGACATTTACAATGTAGTAAATTATTTCTCCTTTGATTAGAGTATCATTTTTTATGTCAAAATTGTGGTCAGTTTCATTACAGTGGGCAACCAATGCATTTGACATATTATTTTGTAAAATGTCCTTTTTGTGTTCATATAATCTTTTATTTAGATTCCTTGTATTTTTTGTGACAATTATTACAGGCGATGGAGTAAACTCCTCTTTAAGGTTTTAGCTTATTGTTTTGTTTAGTATTGACTAAGTCTTATTGTTTTAGATGTTTTAAATGTAGTAGTAACAAATTTTCTTTTTCTTTCCATCACTTTTGTAAGTAGGTATTCCACAGTGTGATGTTACAAGATCTGCCAGTAATGGTGAAATGTTGTAAGAGCCATTTTGAAAAAGACTAAATGAATTTAGCTAGATGAAAAAAAATTTTAAAAAATAAAAATAATTCTAAAATTCCCAAAACCCTTCTGTCATTTGCATGTGTAGTCCTACCAACATAACAAAATTTAGTTTGATGAAGTCCTGAAGGATGAAACGCGTCACATGTAAACTTTTTACATTTTTTCATACAGTTTCCCCCAAAATAATCTGGTAAATAAAAAGTCTAACAAATAAATGACGTAACATTTTTGTCATTATTAAAATTCTAGGCAATGTTTTAAAACAAACATTGTCGAGGAAGTCTACATTGATAGTGGCATCAAGAGAAAAGTGGTGTTTTTTTCTATAAATATTTTCATGGCAACTGTTCTGGCAAGCTTTCCTCTTTGGTACCTCATCTTCACTAACTTAAGCATAGTACTAGATTGGCAGTTAGGTCTCATCATTTTACTGTTGAAAATGCTAAATATAACCCTAAGTTCATTTCTAATAATTTCTTCTGTCACATTTTTCACTTGTGGACCTCTCTTCTGGCTTCTTGCTTTCAAAAATTTAATTTATCCCTGAAGCAAGGTGATAAAATCCCTAAGATACGAGGAGTTACTGAGAGTGAAAGAATCTAAAGAAACATTATTTAAGCAAAAGGACAATAAAAGAACAGTATTCAAGAAGACAAAACTGACACTGACTTTGAAAAATTTAAAGGCAAAGTTGAATGGAAAGCAAGAAGTTGGAAAAGAGATCCACAGGTGAAATAAGAAACTACTGGAATGGAACTTATGCTTATATCCAGCAGTTTCAGTAATAACATGAGACCTAACTGCCAATCTATTACTGCCTTTCAATTCACAAATTTGAGATGTCAAAGAGGAAAGCTCATCAGAATAATTACCATGAAAATATTTATAGAAAATGCATAGGGAATTTATGTTATGATGGTGGGAAAGTGATTGAAGCAAAGATGCCAGTTCAGAACCAATAATATTGCAGGTTCTTTGGATTTTTTTCAAAGCTTGATCTAACAAATAGACAATTTTGCTTATACAGGATTTGGACAATTTTGCTGCTACAGCTGGGATATATGTCACCCAATTTTCTCATGAGCTAAACAATTTAATAAAAAGTTAAAACATGGCTGTTCAACATTCCTTTGTCCACTGTCAAGCTGGCTAAACACGAGGACCTTAGGCATTCTGTCACTGCATCATGAAGGTCTCAATTCCACCAATGCTGCATTTGACGAGAAGATCGTATATGTATGTACGTATTTATTACTTGAATGTTATTTTTAGTGGATAGCCATATTTGAGTAGACACTCCGTTCATTTATTAAACAATATATTTATTTATTTTCATCTACCAGCTTGAATATTCAAGAAATCTTATTAAAGAAAAATATGCCCTCTCTAGCAGGATTCAAACCTGTGTCTGCCTTAGCAGGAGAAGCCATTCTTAGATCTGACATGTTTTAGATAGTCTCGAGACAGGGCCAATAAAATCTGTCAGATTAATAGATAAAAATCCATCACTTCTTTAGAAATTACTCTGTTTACCTTATGATACAAAGCTGAGCAGCTATGCTTTGAGAGTCTGAGAAAGATTTGTGTTTATAAGACACTATTCAACTTTGCTTCATCATTAATACACTCTGTGGCTGAGAGAGTCTAATACAGGGGTCAGCAACCTTTTGCTATGTGCCGACTTTGGGTTTTAAAATCATTCAGTGTGCCAACAGCATACGTATTTTTATATGTCAAGGTCAATATACTTGTTCTACAATATATTTTATATAGTAATATATAGTATATACACTTTAGTATATATTAAAATTGAAACACATAAATATCTTCTTTGCCTTGTAGTAGTTATTGGTTTGGACTTCTTGATGTCATTTGCAGCTGTGTGCCATTGCAAATTGCTTGGCATAGGTTTAAAACTTGACAGATCTAATAATGATTTAAAAAAAGAAAAACTAAAAATAACATTTAAGTAATAAAAACTGTCAGATTAATAAATAAAAAACAATCACTTCTTTAGAAATATATATATATATATATTATATATATATATATATATATATAACAATGAAATGGAAATATCTCTTGTAAGAAAAAGTTTAGCAACAGAACAAAGATGGTGACAACAAAGATTATTTCAAGTGCAAGTTGAAGCAAGACAATTACTTAATGGACAAACATATCTGAGTGCCTCACTTGAAAGGCTTGAACAAATAAGACTGCAAACTAGAAATGTAGGAGTAAAGTAAGTGATTAATTAAATGGTTCATTTTGCTCAAGAACTAATTTCATTTAAATGCTGAAAAATAATTGTATAGATTATTAAAATGACTAAGTAATCACTCATATATTTACTAACTTATGTCAATTTATCTCCCTTACCACTACAGATGGGACAGGAAATATATAAAAACACATTGATAATTATTATATGGTTTGACAATTAGATACTTTATGGACAGACCTTGTGTAATATTTTCTCTAAGTACTTTAAAGGCAGATACACAATGGTAAATATTTTGATATTTCATCTGTCTGTATTCTTGTTTGTTCTGAAATTGTCATCAAAATTAAAATTTTTTTTTTCCAGTGAGCAGTATAATGAAATATACACCTGTGCATGTATGTGTCTAAAGAACGTTTCCTGTAAAAAGGAAAATTGTACAATTCAGTGGCAAGGTTACAAAGACATTTGACCAAATCACTGAAAGCTAAAAGAAAGAAGGCAAGAGTTAAGAAAATCTTACTTACACGAAGTCCTATGTAAATTAGAGCACAAATAATAAAAAAAAGAGATATAAGTAAAGAGAGAGAGACAGAAGTGTACGCATGTATTTTTACAGACAGAAGGGTACACATATGTTTAGAAACAGACAGCATCTATGTTTACAGACAGAAGTGTATGCATATATGTTTACAAACAGACAGCATCTATGTTTACAGACAGAAGTGTATGCATATATGTTTACAGACAGAAGTGTATGCATATATGTTTACAGACAGAAGTGTATGCATATATGTTTACAGACAGAAGTGTATGCATATATGTTTACAGTCAGACAGCATCTATGTTTACAGACAGAAGTGTACACATGTATATTTACAGACAAAAGTGTATGCATGCTTACAGATAGTATGAATGTTAACAGGCAGAAAGCATGTATGTTTACAAACAGAAGTGCATACATTTATGCTTACAAAATCAGAAATGTTTGGCTTACATTTGAAAGTTACCAATATATATATATTACCCTGAAATAATCTTAATTCCTATTGTGTATATATATATATATATGTGTGTGTGTGTGTATCAGAGTTAAATAATAAATATTTCATCAGTAATTATTTGATGGAAGAATGTTTTATCAAAGACCATGTCGAAACAAGATTCATTTTTATAATTTATTATTTAACATCTCTCCTGTTGGTTTCATACATATTAACATGGAGATAATGTAACAAAGTGGAAAAGCCTTTTCAGCTACGCATTTCAACCCATTATTGTAGGCGTTCACAGCCTGGATGGAATGAGGGGCAAACCTTTGTGTAAGAAAACTGTTAGAATATGGGGTGGAGGTAATAAAGTTTTTTATATGACGATGCAGCCAGTGAGTTGGCGCTGGTGTTTTTTTATGTCATAATTAATACCAGTCTGACTAAAGGAGAAAAGAATTTACTAAGAAAAAATGTATTGAAAGTGCACTGATTTCACAATTCTCTTCAATCTACCCGAGATTGGGCATATATACAATATCACCTATTATTATAAAATTATTAGTAGCATATGGAATACAAACTAATAAACAAAAAAAAAAGTTGAGTGGGCTAAATTTGAAATCCAGTAGACATTAGTGGGTTCAAAACAAAAGACACCTAATCTTTGGCTATGACATCTGATAAAGGTTTTTATTACCACTTTTCTCACACATGGGTTTGTCTCCCATCCCAGCCTGGGGACGCCTTTTTTCCACTTATTTCTTTTTGTCTAAATATTATTCTACATCCTATTATTACAAGTAAATATGTTTCATTCCAGTGTATATAAAAATTGCACGTCTAATTTCTTGGATCCAGTATTGTTTATTTTCAAGCACAGGAACTTATGTGTTATGTTTGTGAAATTCAAGAAAACTTGAATGTATTTATTTGTATAAGTTCCCCAGTCAATGATATTATTATTTTTTTAATAATATCAAAAAAAAATTGTAGATGCTTTTCCCTAAAATATTCAAGTTTTTTTCATTTCGAACCATTTTACCTTAAGCAAGGCAATAAAGCCACTAAGATGCAAGGGGTTACTGAGTGTGAGAGATTATATATATATATATAAAAATAAAATAAAGTATTAATGAGGAGAGAGAACAATAAAAGAACAGGAATTGCATACGGCAAGAATAACAGAAGAAAAAATTTTAAACTCAGTTTGTTCTATCTAAGTTCTCTTATTCACCTGGCCTTTTGCCATTAACAGATTAATACCTTTTTTGATTGCTGCAAAATGCTTGAATGGGGAAAACTTTCTTTAGTGAAAACCTGATTCATGGGTTTGTCAAAAACCTTTCATATCAAAACCTGTGGAATTTTAAACAAAACATCAGAGTTGCCTGATAAGTAGAAGACACAAGGCATTGGAAATAATGGAGAATATAGAATTGAATAAAATGTAATTGTACTTTTTTTTTTCTTTTTTTTTATTCATTTCACCCCCAAGCAAGGCAATAAAGTCACTAAGATGCAAGGGGAGCATCTGAGAAAAAGAAGACATTGTTCAGGAGAGAGAACAATAAAAAAAAAAGAGGAATAAATAAGATGGAAGATAACGATTGACATTGCATTTAAATATTTGAAGATCAAAGATGGCGGGAAAGTAAGATGGAAGAGAGTTCCACAACCGAGAAGTGTGATAGAAGAAACTATTAGCATAGAACTTACGGTTCTATCTCTTGCCATTTTAACTGTAATTTCATGAGATATTGCTGTCAATCTAGGACTGTGCTTGAATTCCTAAAGTTTAGCTACCATAGAGGAAAGTTCATCAAAACAATAACCATTAAAGTGTTTATAGAAAAGGCAGAGGGAAGCTATGTTACGGGGGGGGGAGTGAAGCTGAGATGCAGATTCTTTGGATTTTATCAAGAATCTCTCTCTCTTATATATATATATATATATATATATATATATGGAGAGAGAGAGAGCAGGAGCACCAGACCAGATGTGGCTGCAATATTCAAAGCAAGGACAAATGGTAGACTTATAAATATGTAAGATAGATTATTGAAAGGGCTTAAGGACACATCATGTTGAAACACTGTTTCCTTTATGACCACTGAAGTTAAGCAACATCAAGTCTGGTCAGTACCTAGGTGGGTATCTGCTTGGGAATACTAGATGTTGGATGTGCAGGTAATATAATAGATAATGGCTCGGAACTGTTAATCAGAGAGCCGAGTTTCAATTTAAGTTGGTTTTGTTATATTCACTTATATGCAAATATCCTTGGGAAAGCTATGAATCCACCTTTTCTACCCCCCAGCTATGGATTAATTAGTAAGACTTGTATCAGTAAAATATTATCTCAAAAAAAGAAAAAAAATTTCTTACAATCTAAAAATATTTCTTGGCTTTAAGTAACCTGCAATGAGTTAAGTTATAAAAACAAAATGAATCAACCAAACATTACCAAAATGTGATTTTAACATCAAAACATTAGTCAAAACAAAAATAATGCAAAAATTTTAAAACCGCAATTTGATTTCTGCACTTGAAAATTACTAACGATGGTTGCAAAGGCTTGAAAATTGATTTATAAACAATTATTAGATACACTGGATCAAAACATCTGTTATCCAACACAAAAAACAAAACCACCATATGTTTAAAAGTTTTCTCTGTGGTCATTGAGAAGTTATATTTAATTATTGGATTCAGAGAAACATTTTGGTGACGATTATGAATTTGGAAGTTTACCTTTAATCTTCTATTCTGAAATAACTTCATACTTTTTCTAATATTTTTTTTGAGTATTTTGAACCTACATCACTCTGGAGGAAGAGGAGGATGTTGATGACTATTTGATTGCTACAATTTTCTAGTTTTCAGAACCCAATGTTTAAAATGTATTATTTTTATATATAAAAATGTTTTTTGAAATTTTATTATTAGGTGAAGCATTGTCAGCCATTATTAATTTTTCACTAGTATTTCTTTCATCTTAATTTCAATTGCTTTTCATCACAACTACTCAGACCATCATTCTACAGCCATTAGTAGTAATATTATCTTGAATTTTATTATTAGATCAAGCATTGTCAGTCATTATTAATTTTTCACTAGTATTTCTTTCATCTTAATTTCAATTGCTTTTCATCACAACTACTCAGACCATCATTCTACAGCCATTAGTAGTAATATTATCTTGAATTTTTTTATTAGATCAAGCATTGTCAGCCATTATTAAGTTTTCACTAGTATTTCTTTCTTCTTAATTTCAATTGCTTTTCATCACAACTACTCAGACCATCATTCTACAGCCATTAGTAGTAATATTATCTTGAATTTTTTTATTAGATCAAGCATGACATTCTTGCTTTTCCTCCTGAAGCCAATATATTGATGATGATGAGGGTGTCTATGCTGATGATACAGGTATTCATAATTGGGATAAAAATGATCTTTAAAAAAAAAATTTAAAAAAATCAACATTCTCTAAGAAGTCTTAAAAATATATATATATATATATATATATATATAACTCAAAATAAACCTTTCCAAAAGTGAATCTATGATCTGAAATTATAATGAAAACTATGATGGCACCTACTCTGGAACATAAAAACCCAGGTAGTGGTATTGATTAATACTGAAGACTTGCTATACTTCAGTGTGTGGATCACTTATAACAAATTCAGTGTAGGAGATAAGGAAATTGAATATAGAATAAGCCTGAACTAGAGGTAGTTTCACCCAACACCACCAGTTGCTACATAATGGAAACATTAACCTAAAAACTCAGATCTTGTTATTAAATAGCCTTGACATTGATATGGATGTCAGGCATGGTACTAAAATCATTCAGGAATATCTGGTACAACCGCTTTCTCGGATCAATGGTCAAAAAGGATACCAGCATATAGTGGATTGGTAAATAGGATTGTACATATTTGCAGTAAGTAAGTAGATATAAAGTCTATAGTAAACTAAGAGACGGAGGGAATCCGAGTACTGATCATGTCGTAGAAGAACACAATACAACAAATGAACCCTGTAGGTTTTACTGATGACCATCCTATTCAAGACTGTGGACTGGCATTACAGAATCACAAAGAACTGTACCAGATAACAGAAACTACATCACTTAAGGACTATCAACAGTGGCAACAGCTAAAATGAATAGCACAAGTGACTGTGAGAAAATGATGACATAATCAAGATATTGACATTACACACGACTTCAAACAAAAGCTTAGGAAGGAACCCCCCTCTAATCAATACTGGAAAGAATACAGGATTTGAGAAACTTATTTTCTTGAAAAATTATTTTAAGATTTTATAAATTTTAACTGACAGCAGCACTGGCTGGTAGTGTCAATGAATGCCAAATGTTTCCTCATAAGGAAACAGCTAATATTACTATTACCACTAGATATAAGGATAACAGATACTACAGTTTGATCCCAGCCTAATGAGTAAGAAAAGCGTAAGTCTTGTAGCACTTGCTGTTCAGCCAATGAATAACAAATGTTCCCTTATCAGGAAATGGCTATTATTACCATTAGAGATGAGGATAACAGATAACTACACTTTGATCCCAGCCCGATGGCTGGTGAGTGAAGAAAAGCGTAATCCTTGTAGCACTGGCTTTTTGGCCAATGAACGCTGAATGTTTCCTTATAAGGAAACAGCTAATATTACAATTGCTAAGCTTATTCATTGAATATTTTAGTAAATAATTTATATTTTTCAGAGTCAGTATCATAAAATTTTAGTGTATATTAAGCAAATATCAAACAAATCCCAAGAGTGAACATTAGCATTTCTTCATGTGACATTTAGTGACTGTGATTTTTTATCCAATGAATGCCTGGTTAACAAATAAAAAAATGGGTTTTTTTACCCAATGAATGCCTGGTTAACAAATAAAAAAATGTTTTTTTTTACCCAATGAATGCCTGGTTAACAAATAAAAAAATGTTTTTTTTTACCCAATGAATGCCTGGTTAACAAATAAAAAAATGGGTTTTTCTCATGCTACAAGGCAGACATCATGAAACCAAATCCGAAGAGAATTACAATCAATTATCACTTTTTTTTTTCTTTTTCAAAGAGAATTATATCTGAAATAGCTGAATATTTGGTATTGGCGATTAGTGTTCAAACCCATGTATAGTCAAGATGTTAGAGATGGACAGATCCGTAATTTTTTTCTAAACTATGCCTTGCATATCATCATCATTGTTGTTGTCAGCATCAATATTGTCATCTTCTCTCCATATTCCCTTTCTCTTCTCTAGTGGAGGTGACAGAGATGGCTATAAAGGACTAGCCTATTCCTGAAGAGTCATGAGCAGGAGGCGTGTGGGTGGTGGACACGGCTAGACGAGTCAGCCCTCCTGACAACACATTGCTGATCCTCTTCATGTTGACAGTTGGACTCGAGAGTCTTGATTCCCCGCTTGGATGCTCCTATGTCAGGAAGGCCAATTTGCAGCAACAGTTTCCCATGTCTCAGGATCGATGTTGGCCTGTATCAGGAATGTTTTCAACTGATCCTTGAAGCATCATTTTGGGTCTCCACATAGCCTCGGGCAAATTCTCCAAACAGGATACATGGGAATGCTGAAGGGCGATATGCTGTGCACATTTTCAAACACAGATGGGAAGAGATGGTCACTGACCATTTAAGCATTACATACCAAAACCCCAAACAAATCTACCAAAAGACAATGATCAATGCTTTCCCTCATGAGGTCAACATACAGATGATGAGAAGCCTATGCTGATGACCTACACACTACTATTCAAAAGTTTGAAGCCACCACCAGAATTAGCTTTGGATGAGTGAAAAAAAAATGAGAAAGAGCTCTTAGAGTCATTGAAAAAAGAATGGAATCAATTATCAAGCTTATACTTTGAGAAACTCTTAAAACGAATGCCAAAAATTTGTGCTGCAGCAATCAAGGTTAAAGGAGGATATTTTGACGAGAGCAAAATTTAATCATAAAATGTTTTTTTTCTTTATGTCATAATAAAATTTCTAATAAAAAAAATCATTTCTCACTTTTTTTAACCATGTTTAATAATAATTTTCTCTTATTTAAAGTGCAAAACAATTACTTTTTATGTCAATTTAGAAAATTATCAGCGGTAGCCTCTAATTTTGAACTCTAGTGTAGGTATTCAAAGTCAGGATAAGAATAATCTTGATCAGAAAATCAACATCCTCTAGCAAGTGTTCAAAGAAATAGGACTCAAGATAAACCTTTCCAAAATAGGAACTATGATCTGGAATTGGAATTGAAAGCAGCGATGGCACCACCATAAAATTCAGGATGTGGATTTAGTAAGTACTAAACACTTCAGATACCTCAGCAAGTGGATCAGTTTTAACAAAGTTAGTATAGGAGATACGGAAACTAAACAGAATAGTCTGCATTAGAGATAGTTTTGCCCAACACCGCACATTACTACAAAACCAAAACATCAACCAGAAAACTCACATGTTCTAAAATAACCTTGTTAGATTGAGACTTTCATATCTATATCATGCATGGTGCCAAACCTGTTTAGAAATATCAAAACTCTCGGTGGTATACAATCACTTTCTTATATCAATGGTTAACAATCACTTTGAGCGAGTGAACCCTGAAGGTTGTGGCAAAGAGACCATTCATCTTTGAAGATTGGTGGTCTGGCGCTACAGAATCACAAAGAACTGTACCAGATAACAGAAACCACAGAACACGAGGACTTCCAACAGTAACAACAGCTAAAATGGATAGCACATGTAACTGGAAGAGAAAATGATGACGTAATCAAGATGTTAACATTCAACATAACTTTAAATAAAAGGTTAGGAAGGAAACCCCCATCATTATTGGAAAGTGTGATAGCAACTACTGGACTTGAGAAACCTATTTTCATGAAAAACTGTTTTAAGACAAACATTTTATAAATTTCAACCAAAAGCAGTAATGGCTGCTCGTTCAATGAATGCTAAATGTTTCCTTATAAGACTAATATGACCATTAGAGATGAGTAGAACAGATACTACACTTTGATCCAAGTCTGAAGGCCAGAAAATAAAGAAAAGCATAACTTGAGTAGCACTGGTTACTCAGTCAATGAAAGCCAAATGTTTCCTTGTAGGGAAACAGCTAATATTACCATTTCTACTTGTGAAGATGGAACAGCATGATATTCCAAATTTTCAAGATCAAATTGGCAGCTGCTCACAAAAACGACCTACAGTCTGTTGTTAACTAGGGCAAAGAATGGCTTGTTAATTTTGATATCTCCAAAATGAAACTCCTCTCTTTTAATCATCTGAGAGAACCCTTTTGCTTCCCCTCAGTATGGCTGATGCTAACCTCCAGGAGAGTGACTCATTGTGTCTTCTCAGACTAACATTTTCTGCTGACATCAAGTGGAAAGATTCTATTGAATCAATTGCTAGCTCTGCTGCTACTAAAGTTGGTTCACTGTGTCATGCCAGACAATTTTTCTTACTAGAATCTATCTTACATATTTATAAATCTATGTTTCATCCTTGCTTTGAATATTGCTGCCACATTTGGTCTGGTGCTCCTGTTGTATATTTAGAGATTCTTGATAAAATCCAAAGAGTCTGGAATCTTGGCTTCAGTCACTTTACCACCATCATAATGTAGTTTTCCTGTGCCTTTTCGATAAATAATTTCATGGTAATTGTTCTGATGAACTTTCCTCTATGGTATCTAGACTTAAGTGTAAGCAAGGTCTCATCATTTTACAATTGAACTGGTTAGATTTAACCATAAGTTCTATGCTAATAGTTTCATCTATCACACTTCTCGCTTGTGGAACTCTTCTGGCTTCTTACTTCCCATTCAACTTTGACCTTCAAAAATTTAAATGCTATGTCAAACGTTATCTCCTGTCTTCTTAATTCTTGTTCCTTCTCTTTAATAGTGTATTTTTTTATTCTCCAATATTCAGTAACTCCCTTGTATCTTAGTGGCTTTATTGCCTGGTGTGAATTGATTAAAAATCCGGTATTGAATTCTAGGATATGACCACTACATAAACTGCAACATTAACTAATTTTTATATTCAGGTATTATATTTTTAAAGTTTTAAACCTAATGTCTATTCTTTCTTGATCAAAGTCTCCCTACATGGTGTTTGTTTCTATGTTAGGCCTACTGAGAAAGTTATACAAGGCTATAACATGTGTGCTGGTTCTTTCAATTTCTGTTCCAGGCAGTGGAATTCATATTCTCTTTTCTAGTCGAATGAACAGAAGAAGCATTGTAAATGTTAATTAACCAAAAATGAAATAACAGAAGAATTATTTATAACACTATTCCTTAATATGAACAACAGAATGAGAATAGTTTACGCAAATCGATTAATTGATTCATTTTTTTTATAGCTTATGAACTCTTTGCAGGTTATTTAAAACCAGAAAATATTTTTAGATTCTTTTTTTATTTTTTTTAAGTGTTTCACCCCAAGCAAGGCGGGAAGCCACTAGCACGCAAGGGGTTACAGAGAATTGGAGTGAGACCAAATAGGAGTGATAGAGGAAAGGATAAAGAGAAGGATAGGGGATAGATCAAGGCATCTGGAGACGTCGATTGACATTACATTTGAATAATTGGAGATTATAGCTATCAGGGAAACAGGAAAAGGGGAGGGAGTTCCACAGGCAAGAGGTGTGAAAGATGAAGCTATTGGAGTAGAAGAGACGGCTACATTTAACAGTTTTGACAGTGAAAGGGTGTGAGCGAGATGCCAGCCTAGTAGAACACTTATGGAGAGGATATAATAATGATTTAGTGATACAAATCTTATTAATTAACCACGAGCTGGCAGCAGAAGAGATGGATTCATACCTCAGCATGATTTGATAAACAACCAAAAAATTAAAATGTGGATATAGAGTAGGGGATCAATTCTATATTACAATCTATATATAAACTAATCCCTCACTTTGTGAACAAGGGTGTTTCTGTACATTTATATTCTAGAGAATCTAAATAAATCTAAAAGACATACCTGTGTAGTTAATCCGTATTTCATTGATTGATGGATTCGTTCTCTACAACTTATCAACCCTTTGCAGGTTATTTAAAGCCAGAAATCTTTTTTAGATTTTTAAGAATTTTTTGTGGAGGAGATAATAATGGTTTAGTGATGCAGGTCTTACTGTTTAACCCATACCTAGAGGAGATTCATAGCTTTCCTAAGGGTATTTGCACATAAAGGAATATAATGAACCCAACAGGAATTGGAACTCAGCTCTCTGATTAACAATTCCAAGCCATTATCCACTACACTACCTGCACGTCAAAGCTTACAGCACCTGATATTCCAAAGCAGTCATTCTTATAGCTTGAATAATTCCCTTAGAATGACTACACCTAGTCTATTTCATTAACTTATGCTCTTGGGAATCCATCTTTTTTTTCTCCTCAGCTATGAATTAAATAGCAGGGTAAACCTTGGGTGGCAACCAAACTAAGAGAAGGAATCATCATAATTCAAAATCATTGAGAAAGCAATGGAAGAACATTATTTTATTTTTTACAAGTCATAATTTACACATAATGAGTAAAAAGGGATCTATGGAGAGCCTTGATTAACTCTGCTTTGAAAAAAAAAAAAGAAAAGAAATTCTACTGGACATAAAGTGGGGGGTCAATTTTCTATTGTTATTTAGTAATGATTTAGATTGATTTCTCTAGAATAACTGTTATGGTCCAGGTTAGGACCAAGGAAGAACTACATGAACACAAGAGTAGAAATAATGAAGATATATTACACGGAATAATAATACAAGACGTGGAAGGTGTTAGTATGACAGTCAGTCTGGTTTGGAGTGAACTACTATTAGCTTGTCTTGATTCGTCCCTCTCTCTTGAGAGGCGTAGTATACATAGTGTTAGGAAGAGTTCATTCTGTAGTTATAGGTAAGGACCGATAACAATAACTTTACCGAGTGTATTTCATTCAATTATGTCTTTGGGAAAAGCATGAATCCATCTCTTTCCCCTCCAGCTGTGGGTTAAATAGCAGGATAGGCTGGTTGGCATCGAAGACTACGAGAAAGAAACTCAGAATTCCAAACCATAGAGGAAGCAATAAGAGATTCACTCCAGTATTTTTTCCCCAAGAATCCATAGCAATCCACATGGAATCTGGAGAGTATGCGAAAATGAAACAAAATGAAAAAGAAATGCTAAGAGTACAGGAACTGGAAATATGACTACCCTACTTTGTTTTGCTTAACATGATTAGGTGACATTATTGAAGCTTATAAAAGGGCAAACATGTCTTGTTTTACTCTTTTCCTCCAAGATGTGAACCACATGGTAATTATTTTCCCCAGCCTATTGACGATTGAATTCTCTTCCCACTTTCCAACACATGGTGCTCACCCATATCTTTCAAAAACTACAACCTACAAAACTGTCTCTCTGGTTGTTCCAATTTGGCGCAAGGCTGACTTGAGCACAACCATTCTAATGATACTTGTACTGACTTAGCCTAACTTCTGGAGCAAGAAAAAAAAAAATGAACATCCTATAAACAAGTTTAAATCTCCCAATGATAAATAGAAACTTTTCTTTGATTGTTCTAAATCTGTGCAAGGCTGACTTGAGCACGACCATTAATACAGCAATACTTACATAGCCTAACTTCAGGACAAGAAAGAGAACAGACAAATGAAAGAGACACTGAAGACTTTGTTCTGCTACAGTCACCGTAAAAGAAATATAAGTCCATAGTAGAAACACTTCTATTTCAATTGTTTACATACTAATACACAACCTATTAATTTCCACAAGAGTCATAATTGTGCTCTCAAATTTCATTCATCTCTTTCTTTGATTTCCAAGAAGCCTGTTTTATTTAAGTTCCTTTGAAACTTATCACTGTGTTATATATATATATATATATATATATATGATAAAATATAGTTTTAACATACATTATATTTATGGGTTAAAGTGCTCAATATCAGGGATAGAGCATATGTAAATATAAAAGTGGACATTGAAGTCAACACCCAGAGATAACAGTCTGTTTCATGCTAAATGCAATTGTCAGGCTATATATATATATATAAAATAAATAAATATAAAAGTGAACATTGAAGTCAATACTCAGAGGCAACAGGCTGTTTCATACTAGATGCAATTGTCAGACTTTCGGCCTGACGATTGCGTCTAGCATGAAACAGCCTGTCACCTCTGAATGTTCACTTTAATGTTCACTTTTATATTTATTTATTTTTTTTATACATACACTATCTCTGATATTGAGTACTTTATCCCATAAATATAGCACACCTTAAAACTACACACACACACATATATATATATATGTAAAATGTATAACAAAATAGAAAATGCTTTTTTTGTGATGCATTTCATCCTTTAGCATTTCATCTGACTAAATTTATGTTGGTGCAAACTACACAGAAGCATGAACGAGGGATGCTGGGAATTTTTAATTTTATCTTTTTTTTTATCTCACCAAATTCATTTAGATTCTTTTTCTTTTCACTTTTGTTATTAGATATCTCACACTGTGATCATAGAAGATCTGACAAAAATGGTTAAATATTGTAAGAGCCTCGGTGCAAATTTGCTGTGAATAACCTTGAAACTAAATATTTTCATTATAGTGAATTATTTTCTCCTTTGATCAGAGGAGCATTTTTTATGTCAAAATTACGGTCAGTCTCAATATGGCGGGGAACTATTACCACAGTGTGGGACATCTAATAACAGAAGTGATGAAAAGAAAAAGAACCTAAATGAAATTGAATAAAAAAAATTTTAAAAAATTTAATTCCAGCATCCCTCATTCATACACATTTGTAGTTGCATCAACAAAACAAATTTAGCCTGATGAAGTCCTAAGTGTCGAAATGTGTCACAAGAAAACTTTTCCACTTTGTGATATATTTTTCCCAATATTGTTCCTATATATATATATATTACACACAAGTATTTCTATTGGTTGGGTTAGGGGAGGAGGATTTCTAAATTCCATTCAGGTTGAATAAGAGAAATTTTGATGTCACTTGAAGCAAATTTGTAAGGCAATTTTTTTTATTTTTTATCAAGTAATTCTAATGTGCATGCAAATTGTGAGTAGAAATTGTTTGAAAATTTTCACATTTCACATGCAAAATGAGAGGAAAATGACAGAAAAAATATGAGGAAAATAAAAAAATTTTATAATAAATAAAAATAAACCTAAAATCAATTCAAAATTGGGACTAAAAATGTTCGCAAGCAAATAAAAAAAATGATTTAAAAGAAAAACAAAAATATAGAAAAATAAAAATATAGAAAAACAAGAAGAAAGAAAAACAAAATCATTTAAATTAAACATGAACAAAAAAAAAAACTTTTTTTTTAAATTTAAATTTTTTTAAAGTCAATTTTTTTAAATTGGTGGGAAATAATATTTTTTTAATTAATGATGTCAGATACAGTTCTTTCTCTTCAAAATTAATAAAAGTTTGTTTCTTAACATTAAACTGCTGAAACTTAAAGATTTTAAAAAAAAAGATATTTTTTGTCATTTACTCTAAACTGATCCCTCTTTTTGGGTTCAATACTAAAACTATTGATCAGAAAATGGTGGATTATTTGTTTTAATTCATCTATTAAAATGATCCATCATCTCATATCCAAAATCATAAGCCATTCATTCATATAGTCACGTTCCCTGAAAATTATATCGATTTGTTTTTTATGGGTTATCAACCCTTTGCAGATTATTTAAAGTCAGAAAATTTTTTTTTTTTTTTTAATCATTTCACCCCAAGCAAGGCAATAATGCCACGAAGATACAAGGGGTTTACTGAGTGTGAAGGAAAATGAGAAGACGTTAGGAGAATAAAAAGGCTTTAAGGGACTGGGAACCCAATCCTAAACAACAAAGAGATAAGGAATTTTTTTTGCAGGAGATAATAATGATTTTTAGTGATACAAGTCTTACTAATTAACCCATAGATGGGGAAAGAATAGGTGGATTCATAATTTTCATAAGGGTATTTGCACATAAGTGAATATAACAAACCAAATTGAAATTGGAAATTGGCTCCATGATTAAAAATTCTAAGCCATTCTCCATTACAGCACCTTGTATTCCCAAACAGTCACCCATTTAGGTACTGACTAGGCTCAACATTGCTTAACTTCGGTGATCGTATGGGAACTGGTATTTCAACATAATGTGGTTGTAAGTGTGAAAAGTATATTCATCTAAAGGCCAACATCAAATTAATTCCTCATTTTATATCCAGTTTTTCAGTCTCCATATGATCACTGAAGTTAAGCAACATTGAGACTGGTCAGTACCTAGATGAGTGATCACCTGGGAAAAATGTGAATTTTTGGCTGATGGCTCAGAATTGTTAATCGGACAGCCAAGTCCCAATTCCAGTTGGGTTCATTATATTATTTGCAAATGCCCTCAGGAAAGGCTTGAATCTTCCTCTTCCCCTCCTAGTTATGGGTTAATTAGTAAGACTTCAAATAACCTGCAAAAGTTTGATAAGCCATTGAAAATGAACGACTGAATCAATCTATATATCCAGTTTTATGCTTAATAAAGACGTTTGATATTAAGTGAGGGATCAAATCTGTTCAGCTCTAAGTACAAAACTGATCATCCATTTTTTGTCTAGTTTCATGTTTGTAAAAACAGCTTTACTTTCATACAAAACTGATCCATCACTTTTTGTCCAAATTTAAAGTTAGGCAAATGAATTCTATGAATTGAGGGATCAGTTTTGTTCTTAGCTAAGTACTAGACTAATCTCCCACTTCTTGTCCAGCTTTATGCTTAGGAAAATAATCCAATATGAAATGGGGTATAAACTTTGTTCTTCGCTAAGTAGTAAACTGATCCCCAATTTTACAGCTCCAAATGTTTAAAAAATAATCTTGTTAAAAACAAGAAAAAAAAAAGAAAATGAGAGAGATCATTTTGTTTAATATTTAAATAACCATAAAATTCATCCTCACATCTATGATATATTTTTAAATGTTTTGCTTACCATAAAGAGAGGGATCAGTTCATTATATATATATATATATATATATATATATATATATAGGGTGTATCAAAAATACTTTTTCATACTTTGGGGTGGGGTGGTTCCTCAAGGACAAAAGTTCATATAAACACAGTTTTTGAGTTAAGTTTAAAGAAAGTTTACAGTAGATGGTGCTGTGTTGGTATGTAAACTAGGTTACATTTGTCATTCGTGTACATTTGTGACTAATATATCTTCAACATTTATCATGTGCAGTAATGAGTTAACTGATAAGTCTTCAAATGGCAGAATATTCATATTGTGTGTAGGCAGATATGATTTATACATACAGCCGTGAGAATGGTAATGGAAGAAAGACTGCATTGCTGTATCAGTTGCATTGCCAGACCAAAGTCAGCCAAATCTTCCAACGTTTGCTACTGTTTATTGTTGCATTGCAGAGACAGGAGCCATGGTCCTCATGTTTGTAAAAGTATTCTTGGATTATATATTTAACAGCATCTACTGTAAACTTTAAACTTAATAACTCAAAAACAAAGAATTTACGTCCATGTTTATATAGAATTTTGTCATTGTTTTGGTGTGAGCAACCTGCCCCCAAAGTTTGTAATATATATATATATATATATATATAAAAAGAAAATGTTTGTCCTTCACTTGACATTAGCTGGATTTGGCTTAAATGACAATATTGGCAATAACATTAACAACAGTTTAACTTTAAAACAAAACAGGATACAAACATTAGCAAGGGTTAGAATATGAAGCTCTATGATGGGTACAGCTGGTACAACCAACCAGAATATCAGGGTAGTGAGAGGTGCATGTGCTTTGAAATGTGGGTCAGAATTGGTGAAATCAGAAAAGGAAGGAAGGTTAGTCTGAAGAAATTCTGGAAGAAAATTACAAAACATTTCCTCACTTTATCTACAGATTTTTATGAATTAAAATTGGACCTGAACGTTTGGTTATATCGATGAAACCATTGCATTTGTTCTGATGCGCTTACAACTAAGTGCAGTACAAGGTTGGCATCTACATATCATTTTACTGTTGAAATGTCTAACTACAACTGTAAGTTCTATGCTAACAGTTTCATCTCTCACATTTGTAGAACTCTCTACCCGCTTCTTGCTTTCCAGTTAAATTGATCTTCAAAACTTAAATGCAATGTCAATCGCTATTTTCTGTCTCCTTGAATCCTGGTCTTTTATTGTCCTCTTTCTCGAATAAGGTTTTCTTTTTCTCATATTCTTTGGATATAAGTAACCCCTTTTGCCTTAGTAGCTTTATTGTCTTGCTTGGGGTGAAATGAGTAAAAAAAAAAAAACTTTTATAAAAGTCTGATGAAGACACACTTTCTTTCGATTGAAACTGTTAGATGTAACCATCAGTTCTATGTTAATAGTTTCTTCTCACTGGTTACATTCTCTTCTGGCTTCTTACTTTCCTGTCAACTACGATTCTTCAAAAGTTTAATTGCAACACATAATATTGTCATCTGTTTTCTTAAAACCTGTTCTTTTATTGTCTTCTCTCCTTATTGTTCTTTTTTTTTCCACCGATTCTTTCATATGGAGTAGCCCTTTTGTCTTAATGGCTTTATCCCTTGATGGGGTGAAATGCTTAAAAATAATCTCTGATTAGATTTGGGTTGGCAAACACTTACTGAAACAACATGATATTTGCTGTTATATATTCAACTCAATTACAGGGTGCGATGGATAAGTTGTCATCTAAATTATGCAAAAATTAAAATAATACTGACATCTCATTTTAACAGATATATTTACCAAAATGACACAAAAATATCTTGAAGTATGAAAGAGTACATTTATCCAATAAAAGTCGCCACTGGCTTCAACCATGGCCTCCAGGCGACTTCAGAAACTCCTGCAACTCTTCTGGACAGTCTCCTTGTTTAAGTTGGGGGATGCTGCTATAATCCTTGTCTTCAGTTCATCTTTGGGGTTTACAAGGAGTTTTGTTGGTATCTCGCTCAGCTGCACCCCACACATAATAATGAAGGGGGTTGCAATCTAGGGAATTAGGTTGACAGATGTAAGGGGTGATGTGACTGCAGAATTTGTCAGATAGCCATGACTGGGTTCTCCTGCTTGTGTGACATGGTGCAGAGTCCTGTTCCCAGACATAGGGTCTTCCAGCAGCCATCCACTTAACCCAGGATAGCACTACCTCCTCAAGGCACTTGATGTAGGCCTCCACATTGAGTCTGAGGCCCTCACCAACAAATTCAGGTGTTCTTTGCTTATTAGAACAATCAGAGTGAGTTTTCCGAGCTACTGTACCTTCGTAATAACCATTAGACTCATCCAACTTTTTTCAAATCCTTTGCACTGTCCTTAGATTGATATCCAAAAACTCTGAAATGTTTGTATGGGAGAGTGCAGCATGAATGCCAACCCCTATAGCATGCCATATCCAAATTTCTGGCAGAGTGAATGATGACATAGTGCTCTTTTTCTCACAGATAAACTGCCCAACTGACTTTACTGGGCAGTCAACAAAATCAAAAATAACTAACATGCATGCACAAAGTTAAAAATATAAAATGGCAACAATTTCCCCCTCGCACCCTGTATTATTAAAATAGCCATGACTCTGTGATGACTTCATTTGGTTGATTACTTAATTTACTTGTCATAGTGACAATTACAATCAGTAGAAAAAGAAATGATTTACTCAAATATTCACAAAATATTATTCAAAGAAAAAAACAAAACATGAATCTTTAGATCTCCTGTCTATTACTCTACCAATTAAGCCATTTTTCCTGAGCTCAAGTAGTGAAAATACCACGACATATTCATTCAAACATACCACAAACCAGGATCTCCAAGAATCAAACCATGACAATAGCATTTATCTGATATAAGATCAGTATCTGTTCTTAAAATCAGGATGGGCAACCTAACCCTGATGAAGGCCGGAGAGTACAATAACCGAAATGTTATAACAACAACAAAGATAGGGATAATAGTGTGAATGTAAATAGTAAAAATAACAATGATTCCTCATCTCAGAAATACAGACAGAATGAAAGGTTAACGAAAAATGTTAAAAATTCCTTGTCTGTTTTTAATGAAACATGTATTAATGAAGGACTACTGCTTTCTCATTCACACAAACACTTTTTTTACTTATATAAATAAAATAATTACTGGCTGCTTTACAGACCAATTTGCTTATAGATTTCATCCTCACAGGGTGCTCTAATAATGTGACCTTGTACCAGGTAGAGATATTATATGCAATCAACATTTACATATTATATTACTTGATTATTATTATTATTATTATTATTAAAAGGTATTTACAAAGTTTAGTCTGACACAAGACCATGAGAAAGAGTCAGAAGACTGTTTTGTGACACTTTTCCAAATAAAGTAAGCTTTGAAAATCAGCATTTGATACCTTGGATTTTACACACACCAGTGACTATATGGAAATATGTAAGCTGTGAAGCCATAAAATTAGGCCATTTTTAATTTATCATAAAACTTATTTTTAAAAATGTTGTCATCTTAGCAGAATTCAAAATTTAAGTTACTAGAAATGTTTGCAACACACTGACATGTATCAAAATCCTCACAGTATTTATTATTGTTGAAGTTATAGCTAACATTTTTTGTTAAGATTTACAAACTCTATGTTTTGTCCAATTTCACAAACCAATCGATGGAATTTGAATAAGTTGATTTGTTTGGAAAAATACCAAAACCCTACTTTGCAGTTCAATAATTTCTTCAATTTAATTTTATTGGACTTCGTTGTAAACAATACTTTTTAAGAAAATTTCTTTTTTTCCTTTTTAACAGCAAAGAATAAATTCCTAGGATTTCTTACTCTTGAGCATGCAACATACAACTGGCCATACGTAAATATTTCTTTCTGGAGCCAAATTACAACTTTTTTTTTAAGCAATTGGCCATGTGATTTTTTTTATAGTTCTTGCAAACACAAAATGAACTGGAAACTGGATTCTTGTGTGTGTGTGTGTATATATATATATATATATATAATTTAATAAACTTTAAAATATGCAAAAAAAAAAATATTGCATTTTTATTAAATAAGTATTTGTTATTTTAATCATTAAATTGTTTTTAAAATAGTGGGAGTATTTTGTATGTTAAATAATAAAACTTACTTTTTCTAAAAAAAAAATATTAATTAAAATTTATTGTACTAAACTACGCACCCTAGTAAGACCAACTGTACTTTGTACCCCCTTACACGTTTGCATTTCTCTCCAAAATTTGGTTTCTATCGGTCAATATATGGCTCTTTTAGAGGTCGTGATGGATGGTTGGTTGGACTAATGGAAGGCACAGAATTATATATATATATATATATATATATATATATATATATATATATATATATAATTCTGTGTTTTCCATTAGTCCGACTGACAGTCCAGCTTTTTATATATAACTAATCTGATAATACTGATCATCTCCTAAACACGTTCGCATATCCATGGTCAATAAAACAGTATCATTTATAAAACTTTGGTGAATGCAGCCAAGCATGACGTAGAAGCAAAACTTATCAGCAGTCAGGTTAGATTTAAGGTTTCAAGTTCTTCACTCAGGATTGTTCCATGGTATAATAGCCTAGTAGATTAAAGTGTTGGTTTGTCAATTGTGAACTCAGTCCCTGGGCGAGTGTGTGTCATTGGACGCAATGAATTTGTTTTGTTTTTGTTGTTTTTTAATGGTTCATCAACAGTTTGTGGGTCATTTAAAGTGAGACATTGGAAGAAGAATATTTGTTTTTGTTTGTGAATGAATATTGCATTAACAATTTTATTTTAGAAATACAATGTTTTTTCCAGATACAAATCCTACTATTTAACCTATAGCTAGTGGGGAGAAAAGGGTATTTGTGCATAAGTGAATGTAATTAACTCAATTTGAACTCAGCTCTCCAATTACTCTTCCTAAGCTGCTATCCATTACACCGACCACACATCCACAGACTCGGTGGAAATGGAGAAAGTAACAATAACTATGCAGTACTAAATAAAAAGTAGATGAGATATCTCTAGACATGTGTAGTGGAATAGGAAGAGTCTACTTCAATAGATGCACAAGCAGCTGATGAAGGCCGCAATGTTACAGCAGCCGAAACATTGCGATAACAACCACAAAGATGAAGACAATAGTCTATGTGTGAGTAGTGAAAATAAATATCCATTCACTCCAATCTTTCTCCATTTATTGCTTCTGGCTTTCTGAAGTCCTGGGTCTGATGATAAACTACATCTGGCAGCAAGGCCTCTGATTGGGAGATTGGAGATTTTCAATTAACTCTTAAATGGCAAGAAGAGGCCACATGAATATGTATGCCACATGAGTAAGAAACAAGAAAATTCATTTTTTAAAAGGCGAGTTTCTTTTCATATTTTCACTTTAATTACAAACCAAAACAACAATGATATTTAAATTCTTTTAGATTATAAAAATAAAGAAAATGGAGGTAATAAAACAAATGTTCAGTTTGTAAATCGAAATATAACTAGAAAAGATGCATGAATTTTCTGATGAATCTTAATTAATGATTGAGGAAGGTCATGGCAAGTCCTATGACAATAAAATATTGTTAGAAATTCCCCTATTGAATTATTAAATATTTGAGCTTAACAACATATTGAAATAACAATCCTAAATATGAATGACAATTGTTATTTTAAGAAGTGGGTACAAATGAAAAGGTCTGAAATTGACAACATTTTCTTTTTCACTGAAACGGCTGTGAAACATTTCTATCGACCCCTCATTTCTGTCATTCATTTTCTCATTGAAACCAAATAGCATATGACTTTTGTTTTTGTATGCAATCAAAACAGAATAGTCCATTATTTATGGGGTATTAGCAGGAGATCTTAAGCACTTCTCTCTACCCTTCTTTCTAGCCAAATCTCCATTTTAAAAACATTTCTCTTAGTAATAATTTAAAAATAATTCAGTAGACTATGTTATTTTATTTATGGTAACTGGAATTTTAGTGATTGCCTCACTGGGTTTTCGTTGTTCGATACTGTGCATTTGAAAACTGGCACTTTTATTGTAATTGCTTCTCGGCCTTTTGGCTAAGATCAAAGTGTAGTATCTGTTCTCAGATTACTCGCTGAATGATCGCCTTTAGGCTGGGAGCGGTCACCGATACAGGCCGGTCGCAGGGATTCGTCCCTGCGCTGGTAGTATCATAGCTAGATTAGCTAAAGCCAAAGCTAAAGACCAGCTTGGACAAGCTATGACCAGCTAAAGCCAAAGCACTGCGGCCCGGGTGAAAACTCGGGTCCATTCCCCCTCCCGTCCCACGTTAAACCCCGACCTTGTGTCACAACCTGACCGTGTGGGAGGTCAAGTAAATCCCCGGCCTTTTGGCTAAGATCAAAGTGTAGTATCTGTTCGCAGATTACTCGCTGAATGATCGCCTTTAGGCCGGGAGCGATCACTGATACAGGCCGGTCGCAGGGATTCGTCCCTGCGCTGGTAGTATCGGGGCTACGTCTGACTAGCTATGACCAGCTCTGACCAGCTGGGACAAGCTAAGACCAGCAATGACAAGCTAAGACCAGCAATGACCAGCTAAGACCAGCTAAAGCACTGAGGCCCGGGTGAAAGCTCGGGTCCACTCCCCCTCCCGTCCCACGTTAAACCCCGACCTTGTGTCACAACCTGACCGTGTGGGAGGTCAAGTAAATCCCCGGCCTTTTGGCTAAGATCAAAGTGTAGTATCTGTTCGCAGATTACTCGCTGAATGATCGCCATTAGGCCGGGATCGATCACTGATACAGGCCGGTCGCAGGGATTCGTCCCTGCGCTGGTAGTATCACGGCTAAGACTAGCTATGACCAGCTAAAGACCAGCTTGGACAAGCTAAGACAAGCTAAAGCCAAAGCACTGCGGCCCGGGTGAAAACTCGGGTCCATTCCCCCTCCCTTCCCACATTAAACCCTGACCTTGTGTCACAACCTGACCCTGTGGGAGGTCAAGTAGATCCCGGCCTTTTGGCTAAGATCAAAGTGTAGTATCTGTTCGCAGATTACTCGCTGAATGATCGCCTTTAGGCTGGGAGCGATCACCGATACAGGCCGGTCGCAGGGATTCGTCCCTGCGCTGGTAGTATCATAGCTAGATTAGCTAAAGCCAAAGCTAAAGACCAGCTTGGACAAGCTATGACCAGCTAAAGCCAAAGCACTGCGGCCCGGGTGAAAACTCGGGTCCATTCCCCCTCCCGTCCCACGTTAAACCCCGACCTTGTGTCACAACCTGACCGTGTGGGAGGTCAAGTAAATCCCCGGCCTTTTGGCTAAGATCAAAGTGTAGTATCTGTTCGCAGATTACTCGCTGAATGATCGCCTTTAGGCCGGGAGCGATCACTGATACAGGCCGGTCGCAGGGATTCGTCCCTGCGCTGGTAGTATCGGGGCTACGTCTGACTAGCTATGACCAGCTCTGACCAGCTTGGACAAGCTAAGACCAGCAATGACAAGCTAAGACCAGCAATGACCAGCTAAGACCAGCTAAAGCACTGAGGCCCGGGTGAAAGCTCGGGTCCACTCCCCCTCCCGTCCCACGTTAAACCCCGACCTTGTGTCACAACCTGACCGTGTGGGAGGTCAAGTAAATCCCCGGCCTTTTGGCTAAGATCAAAGTGTAGTATCTGTTCGCAGATTACTCGCTGAATGATCGCCATTAGGCCGGGATCGATCACTGATACAGGCCGGTCGCAGGGATTCGTCCCTGCGCTGGTAGTATCACGGCTAAGACTAGCTATGACCAGCTAAAGACCAGCTTGGACAAGCTAAGACCAGCTAAAGCCAAAACCCTGCGGCCCGGGTGAAAACTCGGGTCCATTCCCCCTCCCTTCCCACATTAAACCCTGACCTTGTGTCACAACCTGACCCTGTGGGAGGTCAAGTAGATCCCGGCCTTTTGGCTAAGATCAAAGTGTAGTATCTGTTTGCAGATTACTCGCTGAATGATCGCCTTTAGGCTGAGATTCGATCACTGACACAGGCCGGTCGCAGGGATTCGTCCCTGCGCTGGTAGTATCGCGGCTACATCTAGCTATGACCAGCTTAGACTATCTATGACCAGCTAAGACCAGCTAAGACTATCTATGACCAGCTAAGACCAGCTTGGACAAGCTATGACCAGCAAAGACCAGCGACCTGAGTGGAAAAACTCGGGTCAACCCCCCTCCCGTCCCACGTTAAACCCCGACCTTGTGTCACAAGCTGACCATGTGGGAGGTCAAGTAAATCCACGGCCTTTTGACTAAGATCAAAGTGTAATATCTGTTCTTACCAGCTTAATCTGATTCTCTCTCTACTTCTATCTTCCCTTCTCTCTTTAATTTTTCTTATTAAAACCAAGTAATAGGATCTTTTTCCCTCTTTCCACACAGTTAAAACAGAAAAGTCCATTATTTATGAGGTATTGGCAGGGCGTAACGGTTGTGCAAACTAGCAAAGGGAGTAACAAGCACAATTATAATAGGAAGTTTTTTCTGTAATATTTGCAGAGTATTTTCTTTATCAGACTCGACCAAAGAAAAGTCATAAAATTCATCATTGCTGTCAAAATATTTGACATTGACCAGGCTCACTTATCTTTTTTTTTTTTAAATATTTCATCCCAAGCAAGCCAGTAACCCTTTGCAGCTTAGTTCAAGAGAATATGAGAAAAAAAAAAAAAACATTATTGGAGGGAGAGAATAATAAAAGAACAGGAATTAAGATGATAACGATTGACATTGCATTTTAATTTTCAAGGATCAAAGTTGATTGGAAAGCAAAAAGCCGGAAGAGAGTTTGAGGAGCATGAGAGAAGAAACTGTCGACATAGAACTTCTGGTCACATTGATTCATTTCAACTGTAAAATGATGAGTACTTTGCTTAAACTCACATAGTCTAGGTGTCGAATAGGAAAGCTCATCAGAAGAATTCGAAGAAGTTAACGCTGTGGCATCCATGTTGAAACTTATGCTTTCCATGAGTAGCTGCGTAAACACAAATAGTAACACCTCATGAAAGCTAAAGTTTCCAATTAGTCATTTAGACACTAATCATGAATCAGTGATAAAACGGTATCATTTCTTAGTGTTTCAATGCATTAAAATATACATTAAAATTGAAATGAAGTCATTAACTCTTTCCAAATTTTAAACAGCTGAACTCCTTTGTGGTGTTACCATATTTCAGCAGCTCTATTCTATGGTCTTCTTTAACCTTTAACATACTGGAGGTGAGTTTGTTTGCAAAGCATAAAATTTTATCCTGCTACTGCAAATGATTCAGATCAATGAATGATAGCATGTTTGAATTTTGCAGTTGTGTTGTCATATCCTGCTATGGCAACAGAAAATGACCATGACTGAAATTAAGTAGTGCAGTAGAGGAGCTTTGAGTAACAAAGAAGGGGAAAGGAATGTAGTGAATAATGCAGAGTGTTAACGGTTAAGTGTCTCATTCATAAAAAAAAAAAAGAGCAGGGTCCATGGTACTTACGATGAAACAAAAACAAAATTGACAACCGATTCTGTTGCCATCATGTTTTTTTTTAATTACAAAAGAAATGAAAATAGATATTAGAAAGAAAAGGGGGAGAGAGAAAGAAAGGCATATTAGAAAGAGAAGAGGGAGAGAGAAAGAAAGGCATATTAGAAAGAGAAGAGGGAGAGAGAAAGAAAGGCATATTAGAAAGAGAAGGGGGAGAGAGAAAAAAGGCATATTAGAAAGAGAAGGGGGAGAGAGAAAAAAGGCATATTAGAAAGAGAAGGGGGAGAGAGAAAGAAAGGCATATTAGAAAGAGAAGGGGAGAGAGAAAGAAAGGCATATTAGAAAGAGAAGGGGAGAGAGAAAGAAAGGCATATTAGAAAGAGAAGGGGGAGAGAGAAAGAAAGGCATATTAGAAAGAGAAGGGGGAGAGAGAAAGAAAGAAATGCATATTAGAAAGAGAAGAGGAAGAGAGACAGAAAGAAAGATATTAAAAAAGGAGGGGGAGAGAGAAAGAAAGAAATATTAGAAAATAAGGGGGAGAGAGAGAACTATTATTTCCTTAAAAATTACCCCCTTAAAGACTTTAAAAAATAGATTTACAATTTTTTTCAGCAAAACATGAAATCAAATGATAAACCCATGTCTTTGGCTCAGTACATCAATACAATGAAAGAAAAGGAATATTTGGGGGACAAATCTGCTCTCAGCCTAAAATGATCCCCTATTCTTAATCTTATACATCAAAATAAATTGGGGGATCAGTTTTGTATTGTTCATTAGTATTAAATGTATCCCTCATTTCTTGAGCCTTCACTTGATATCAGGCAGAGAGAAACATGCAATAAGAAAAAATACTGAGAAAAGCAACAATAGCAATGAAATATTTTCAAGTATTTATGATTATTGTGTTAGTAATTTTAGTTAGTTGATTAGTAAACTATTAGGTTGAGTCAGAAATAATTTCCGTTTTTTGTTTATTATTATTCTGTTTGGTTCGTTTCGCTAAGACCATGTGGAACCCAAATTCCTAGCTTCCTGGCTTTTTCTATATTTTCTAGGTATCAGTATATGGCAGATTGGGATATCTAACATCTTTGCCAACTCCTGAATACTTTGGTTTGGTTTACAGCATATCAACCTCAATGGGTTATTTATGCCAACAAGATTTTTATCGTTGGTAATATATTTTTTCAAAAAGTATTTCTGGTAATATTCCATTTTTCAAAAATGTACTGCTGGTAATAATGTATTACTGGTAATAAAACCTATTTTACCACAATGGAACAGGGTGGACCTGGGAATACCAATAATTAAGAGGTGGTTACATGCTCCTCAAAAATTCCTGATCATAGGTCTTGCTGCCGGATGTAGTTTATCATCTAACCCAGGCTGCAGATGAATACTTTGGTATGAATTGGTTTCCTGATGACTTTAGAGTATTATCATCAAGGTCTGATGAACATCCTGGTTTGAGTTCATCATGTTTCTCCAGAATTAAACTTTGTAAACCAATTTCATACTTGCTGGTCAGTTATGACTGACTATAAATGCTACATATTCTTCTAAATGTCTCTATAATGTTATGACTGACTATAAATGCTACATATTCTTCTAAATGTCTCTATAATGTTATGACTGACTATAAATGCTACATATTCTTCTAAATGTCTCTATAATGTTATGACTGACTATAAATGCTACATATTCTTCTAAATGTCTCTATAATGTTATGACTGACTATAAATGCTACATATTCTTCTAAATGTCTCTATAATGTTATGACTGACTATAAATGCTACATATTCTTCTAAATGTCTCTATAATGTTATGACTGACTATAAATGCTACATATTCTTCTAAATGTCTCTATAATGTTATTCCCTGGCTTGAATTCCTATAACAATGAAATGTATCCACTTCCAATCATGGGGCTAAGAAGCTGGTAATCCTTCACTTAACTGTCATAAAATAAACTACTACTCCTTGAACAGCATAAAATGTTGTACGCTCTGGCCTTCTTCAAGGACACATGGCACAGTGGATAAAGGTATTAGTTAGATCCAGTGACAGGACCCAAAGAGTGTGTTCAATACCCGGTTAAGGCAGTGGAGAACTTGGAGAGGGGAATTAACAGGAGATAACTGATAACTGACATCCATTAAAACATGGTATGTGGAAGTAGAACAGTCTATTCCAGTGAGTGAAATAAAGGGTTCAATTCGACATTCCAACCACCTGAAGAAGGTCGGAGTGTACATCAGACGAAATGTTGTAAAGATGAGGACAATAGTCCGAATAATGTAAATAGTGTACATAATATCTCATCTCAGAAATATAGACAGATAAAAAAAGGACACTTTTATATATAACATCAGGAAGAGATAGTTGAATTTTCTAGGGTACATAATGAGGAAAGAAAGCTTTGAAAATTTGATACTCACAGGGACAGACTGAAGGCAAGAGGGACAGAGGAAAACAATGCACAACTTAAATGGTTGGCAGAATAAAGTTTAGTAGAGGTTACAAAGGACAGGAAATTGTGGAGAGCCATGATCGCCAACGTCCTGAAGGGACACAACACAGAAGAATGGTGGACTATATAACAAATAAATGCTGAAAACACTAGACTGTTCATATACGGAAGGATCCACAAAATACTACTGATGAATAACGATGTCATGACAGTATCTGCTGTGGTTGATTTCTTCCTTGATTCCAGCATACACAGCCCAGCCATGTGAAACAATATGGCTTCCAGGTTGAATATACTGCACAATCGCCTCTTCAGAGTCTTTGCTCGCTGATCCAGTACCTCAACTAAGAAACACTTTCCACGAACCCTACTCAATACCACTGAATACCCAATGGCCAGAGCACCATTGGCCAGTGATATTCATGAAAAAAACATTTAAAGATATAAAACTTATTTTATGCCACTTATGTGAGTGAAGGATTACCAAGAAATGTTTCCTTTAATCTACACTTATCCTTAATTACCATATAGGATTAGGAGTTAGGATTATGTATTAGTCATTACAACAGGTTCGCAAAAACAGAAATTATTTAGGACTCAATTTGGTGAGGACACACAATTGACCTTGGTTGGTTGCCTTTTTATTTTTTTTTGAAAAACTACAATCTAATGCAGGTTAAAAAAAAATCATGCATGACTGAAGTAAATATCTACATTTTTTAGATGATTATTATTATTGTTATTATTAATATTATTGTCATTTATTATTGTTTTTGTTGTTACCTGTTGCCATGGAGACTAAGACCTGTTGAAGCTGTGCCATTTCTGGATTGAGAAAGTCCAAGGAGTCTGCAGATGAAGTAATGGAGGAAGAGGAAGAGGAGAAGGAAGAGGAAAGGAGCTCAGAATCGAGCCCACAATGACCACATTCAGATACCTTGCTGGACGATGATGACAACAACGATGACAACGGTGGTGACGGTGAAGAGGATAGCTCAACAGACTGTAACAAAAATTAAGCTTCAAACTTCATGCACGAAAGCCAAGAAAAAACATGCAAAATATGATAAAAACAAAAAAAAATAAAATAAAAGTTGCAAATTAAAAAAACTTGGCAGTCAATTAAAACAGATGACAAAAATGGAAGAAATTTTTTTTAAAATTATTCTTTTTGTTGTTGCTTCAATCACATTGCAAAAAGGCTATTTGCGGTCAAATTCTTGGGGTGTGTAGGGGGACTTGATTTGAAAATGTGTTTATGATAGGTTTGGTTTATGGTATATCAACCTCAGTGGGTTATTTAATGCCGACAATTTTTATTGCTGGTAATATTTTTTTTTCAAAAATTTATTTCTGGTAATATTTTTCTTCAAAAATGTATTGCCGGTAACAACAAAGTATTTCTGGTATTAAAACCTATTTTTTCACTTTTATAGTGTTTTGACCCCAGTTTTCTCATAGCTGGGACTCCTAACAGGTGCTACCACCCCAGGTCAGGGTGGACCTGGGAACAGCAGCAATTAAGAGGTGGTTCCAGGCTCCTCAAAACCTCCTGACCAGAGGCCGTGCTGTTGGACGTAGTTTATCGTCTTACCCAGGACACGGATGTAGTGTATTTTCATACCCAGGATGGGTTTATGATAGGAATGCACTGGCAAGGAAAAGAGAGCATTTTATGTCATGATAGAAAAGGGGGACTTGTTATGATAGAAATGCATTGACGAGTGACATTTTATGAAGAATATGCAATGAGGGTATATTTTATGTCACTTGAATGTACTATAGTTGAGAAGGATAATTTGCAACACAAGAATGCACCAGGGTAGGGAGAAAGGACCATTTTACAACACAATAATACACCTGGGTGGAGAGAAATGTATTTTACAACACAAAAATGTGCCGGGGTAGTTTACAATACCCTAAATTACTGATGGGCATTTTGCATATGAGACAGAACAAATTGGTAGAATTTTACAACCCAGGAACCTGTTGCAATGATTTGACAGATTTTCATTCATTTTGTTATTTTCTCCAAACAACTTACACATTTTCGTCCATTAATAAAAAATTTTTGTTAAAATTTGAATTTGTAGAATAATTATTTGTATTAAATTTAAAAATTTCCCATTTGAAATAAATTTATTTATGGATAGAGGGAAAGACGAACCATTCAGGGGTGAAAATTAAAACTATAACAAAATAAGAAAGGCAAAATTTAATCGCATCATGTTATCAAATTTTCTTCAATATAATAAAAATTAAACAATGAAGCATTCTTCGTCTTTAGAAATATTGGAGTCATGTTATCCTAAAAAAGTCTGAAACAAAACCAGTTTCATACAGAGATATTTGTTCTTTTTTCTTATGGAGAAAGTTTTTTTAAAAATTTATCAGTAATAATAACAAAAGCCTTTTTGCAATATGACAATAATTTAACAAAAACCAAAGAAATATTTTAATCTTTGTCTTGCTAAATTGAAAGTTTTTTGTTTTTTTCAATCTCCATGCATCAAAAAGCTGTACTTGTTGTATTTGAAGTTTTGCAAATAAAAAATATCTTAGATTTGTGAAGAATTTTGGCCTGCAGTCTGCTTTCTATTCATCGATGGATGAGATGCACCCAGAATTTTGGGGTGAACAATACATGCCCAAAATTTTGGGACAGACAAGATATGCCCAAAGTTTTGGGAAATACAAGACATGCCCCAAATTTTTTTTAGAAATTCAAGACATGCCCAAAATTTGGGGAAATATGTAGCAATTAAATATATCAGAAAACTTGACAGAAACTGTCAAGAGCCTACCCTGTACCTTAAAGAGAGAGTTTCACACATGCCAAGCTTGCCACTCTCCATTAGGGGGGAGACACATGAATTCGGGGGTCAGAGATCAACAATTCATTCACACTTGAAATAAAAATAAAAAAAACAGCACATTTATTCTGTCATTTACTCTGACTTCATTGTTTAGTTATTCTAAATCTCTCCTTTCATCTTCTTTGACTAGCAAGGTCACCCAGCATTGCCTAGGTATCATATTAAAATAACACCAGTAATGTATGAATTCTTGATGATTAATATTAATAACTAGCTGGATCAATAAAAATTCTACAGTTGACCCTTGACATATGTTTTTTACATTTTAAGGAGGATAAATTGAAAGTATTAATTAAATAGCCATAAAATCCTATACAGCATGTCATGTTGCAATGATTTTTCAAATCAGTTCTTATGACATACCGCTGATCAGTCAGAGTGAGACCCATAGAAATCTCACGGCTTTTCTTAATTTTTATTACTGAAACTAAACATTTCTGGTGTGACATATTTCATATTACTAGATCATTTCAATAAAGCAGACGTTAAACGTAAGAGTGTGTTTGTCTATATTTCTGAGATGAGGTATTATGTACATTATTTACATTATTCGAACTATTGTCCTCATCTTTGTTGCCATATTTATTACAACATTTCGGCTGTTGTACGTTCTGGCCTTGAGGACACATAGCACAGTGGATAAAGGCGTTAGTTAGATCCAGTGACAGGACCCAAAAAGTGTGAGTTCAATACCCGGCTAAGGCAGTGGAGAACTTTCAGATTTCAAATTAACAGGAGATACCTGACATCCATTAAACATGGTACGTGGAACTAGAACAGTCTACCCAGTGAGCAAAATGAAGAGTTCAGTTCGACATTCCAATCACCAATAACAGAGATGATATTTAAACTCTGATTAATTTATTATAATATTCATTTCAATTTCATTTTTTATCACTATTTAAAAATAAGAAAAAGAAATATTAACTTTGTTCTAAATATTTTGTGTGTCTTCCATCCTTATTTTTTTACATGTGTGAGTACTTATGTTTTGTGCGCACATTTGTGTGTCCTCCTTCTGTACCTTTACATGTGTGTATACTCCGTACTTAACTTGTGTGTGTCTGTATGTGCATATGTGACCTCCTTATCGTGTGTGTGTGTGTGTGCAGGTTTTCTTCTTTTGTGTTTGTGTCCTCCTTATCTTGTGTGTGTGTGCAGCTTGAACTCCAAAACTGTAATATTTAACTCTTTCAAACCACATATATTCCGATTCAGCATGTTCTAGTGAAAGTTTTCAATCATTCTGTAATCTTTATAGAAGTAAAGATATTTTTAAAATAAAACTTTTTTTCATTTTAATGCAATAATTTTTCATGTTTTATTTTTTTTTTAAGAATTTTTATTTTACAATTAATATTATTGTATTGGATAAAATATGGAAATTTATTTTTGTAAGGAAAGAAAGCTTACAAATTGTTCACAATTTATTTAATGAATAAAATGATTGCCCTTGTATTATTTAAAATTTTTCATATTCGATTTAATGTTTTGCCAGTATATTTAAAAAATAATTAAATGACAGGATTTGTTTGCAAATAAATAGAAACTGGTTTTCATTTATTTTTTTTATAAAACTTGCTTTTATATCCTCCTTTATTAAACAAAAAGCACAAAATATTCTACAATTAGGCAAAGTGTAACTGAGGACCTGGCAAAATATTTTTCAATGCTATTATCGTAATGCTTGGTAATTTTGATTGTTTTTAAAAGTTGGGATGATAATGGTGAAGAATAATTGGCGAGAATAAATGAAGTTGATAAAAAGTCAAATTTCTGCTTGTCAAATGATTTTCTAATTCAAGGAAAAATTGCAAATTATTTCTCTGAATTGAAAATGGTGAGCAAGAAAAAAAGTTAAAATCATCCAAATGACAATGAAATAAAATTGATTTTAATAAAAAGCATAACAAAGAAAAGAAAAATGTGGAGAAGAAACATTAAAAAAAGGAGAAAGAAATAAAAGAAGAATTAAAGAGAGAGTCGGAGAGAAAATGAAATTGTAAGTCAGACAGATGGTTGCGGCAATAGAGGGAAAAAAACTTTCAACAAAAGAAGAGAGAGAAAGGAAGAGAGAGTGAGAGAGAAAGTCAGACAAAAAAAAGAAGAGAAAGAGAGAAAGAGAAAAAAGAAGAGAAAGAGAGAAAGAGAAAAAAGAAGAGAAAGAGAAAAAAGAAGAGAAAGAGAGAAAAAGAGAAAGAGAGAAAAAGAGAAAGAAAGAGAGAAAAAGAGAAAGAGAGAGAAAGACAAAAAAGAAGAGAAAGAGAGAGAAAGACAAAAAAGAAGAGAAAGAGAGAGAAAGACAAAAAAGAAGAGAAAGAGAGAGAAAGACAAAAAAAGAAGAGAAAGAGAGAGAAAGACAAAAAAAGAAGAGAAAGAGAGAAAGACAAAAAAAGAAGAGAAAGAGAGAAAGACAAAAAAAGAAGAGAAAGAGAGAAAGACAAAAAAAGAAGAGAAAGAGTGAAAGACAAAAAAAGAAGAGAAAGAGAGAAAGACAAAAAGGAAGAGAGAGAAAGTCAGACAAAAAGGAGAGAGAGAAAATCAGACAAAGGGGGGATAGAAAGAATGTCAGACAAAAAGGAGAGAGAAAGTCAGACAAAAAGGAAGAGGAAGAAAGTCAGACAAAAAGGAAGAAGAAGAAAGTCAGACAAAAAGGAAGAAGAAAGTCAGACAAAAAGGAAGAAGAAAGTCAGACAAAAAGGAAGAAGAAGAAAGTCAGACAAAAAGGAAGAGGAAGAAAGTCAGACAAAAAGGAAGAGGAAGAAAGTCAGACAAAAAGGAAGAGGAAGAAAGTCAGACAAAAAGGAAGAGGAAGAAAGTCAGACAAAAAGGAAGAGAGAGAGAGAAAGACAAAAAGGAAGAGAGAGAGAGAAAGACAAAAAGGAAGAGAGAGAGAGAAAGACAAAAAGGAAGAGAGAGAGAGAGAAATTCAGACAAAAAAGAAGAGAGAGAGAGAGAGAATCAGACAAAAAGGAAGAGAGAGAGAGAGAGAGAGAGAGAGAGAGAGAGAGAAAATCAGACAAAAAGGAAGAGGGAGAGAAAGAGAGAGAGAAAGAGTCAGACAAAAAGGAAAAGAGACAAAGTCAGGCCAAAAGAAAGAAAGAGACAGAGAGACAAGGTCAAACAAAGAAAAAGAGAGAAAAGTTGGTCAAAGGGACAAACAGAAAAACTAATAAGCAATCCTATAGACAATCTGAGACACATCACCCCACTCCGGGGAGGTCTCGCAACATGTCTGTCCAGAAGCATCTCCACACGTAGCTTACATCACCTGGTATTCCCCAGTGATCATCCATCTGAGTAATGACCAAGCTCAACATTGCTTAATATATGTGATTAAATGAGAACCAGTGTTTCAAAGTGACATGTGACTATCTCAAGTACAATCCTTCAAATGGAGAGGGTGTAAAAGAGAAAATCGGACATAGAATAAATATGGTGGACAAATGAAAGTGAATACAAAAATCTAGGAATTCTGGAGAGGAAAAAACAAAAACGTTCAGGTTCAAATTTTTTAAAGAAAACTATTTAGCTTGGGATAATCTTTAGATTAGATTAATAGATTTGGATTTAAAATCAAACCTGAAGTAGCGAAATAAATTTAAAAAAAAGATACCAACTCAGAGTTAACTCCTGGTAACCAAGGCTTTTGATGCATAAACAAAAAGATGAGACTTAAAAAAAGCAAAAAAACTTGGGTTGACCAAAAATAATTCTTCAAAAACTGACCAATGCAAGTAAATTAGATTCCATTAATCTTTTGGTTTCAATCCAATGAGGGAATGACTGCAAAACACTTTCTCCTCCCCAATTTATAGACAGAAGCACACCAATGCATGCTGGGATTTCTTCTTAGCCAATAAAATAGGCCAGTTCTCAGTTTCATATGACTCACTCCCAGTCTGTCTTGTCTTGAAGTCAAAACACTGTTCACATATCCGGACGTATTCGTGTGCTGATGCCAATTCTTAGTCTGTGAACTTTTTGCCTTATTATATTTAATTTGCCTTGCATATATTGTTTGCTTGCTTTATATTATTTGTTGCCCTCTTCTCTTCTCTTTTTCTTGTTGTTGCTTATTACAAAATTTTCAATTCTGATTTTTGGTCAGTTCTGTCATTTACTTACATTTAACCATGGCCACTCCCTCTACACAATCATTTAACCGACTGCATTGAAGATTAATTCATTGTATTAACTCAATTATAATTTAAATGACATTTGGCTGAGTCAGGATTCTTGGAATCTATATATAAAATTCTGTGACTTCTGTTACTCCGTCCATCCATCACATCCTCTAAAATAACCACACATTGACCAATTAAAACCAAATTTTGAGAAGTGCAAACAAGTAATGGGGTACAAAGTACAACTGGTTTTACTAGGATGCAGAGTTTAGTACAATAAATTTTCATTCATTTATTTGGAAAAATTAAAACTTGTATCATTTAAATACAAAATGTTCCCATTATTTTAAAAACAATTTAAATGATTAAAATAACAAATACTTCTTTAATGCTATCTGAATTTCTTTTGTATCTTTTAAGTGTTTATATATACAAGAATCCCATTTCCAGTTTGCCCTGCATTTGTGTGAACTATAAACAAATCCAAAAGGCCAAACACTTCAAAAAGTTGGAATTTGGCTCTAGAAAGAAATATTTACACATGACCAGTTGTATGTTGCATGCTCAAGATTAAGAAATCCTAAAATGTATTCTTTGCTGTTAACAAGGAAAAAAACTTTTATTAAAAAATATTGTTTTTTATGAAGTCCTATAAAATTAAAGTATTATTAAACTGCAAAGTAGAATTTTTGACAAAGTGCTTTTTCCAAACAAATCAGTTGATTCAAATTTTAGCGACTGATTTGCGAAATTGAACGAAACATAGCATGTGGCAGAAAAATTCTAGTTAGTCAAAATTTAGTGAAAATGAACATGGAATAAAAGAAGAATGGTTGGGAATCACTAAACGGGTTTCTTAATAGAATTCATTTGGGTAGTGAAACCTTTAAGTTGAAATATTCTTGAATTTTGGTGAAGGTAAAGTCTCTAACATTAAAAATCATTCAAAATTTAGACTCAAAATTAGAAAGAAATTTATTAGTTAAGAGCTTTATAATTAATGATACCAAAACTATTCATCAAATTTTAATTGCCTAACAGCATGGATAAAACATATCCCCAGTATACAAGAATATTTTGATGAAAGAAAATTAAAAACTTGTAGATTCCAACGGTTAAGAATGTTGGTTCACTGTGCCATGCTAGACAATTTTTCTTGCCAGAATCTATTTTACATATTTTTAAGTCTACCATTCATCCAGGTGTTGAATATTGCTGCTGCATCTGGGCTGGTGCTCCTGCTATATATTTAGAGATTCTTGATAAAATCCAAAGGAGAATCTATAATGTTATTGGTCCTGACCTGGCATCTCAGCTTCAGTCACTTTCCCATCGCCGTACCTTTTATTTATAAGTCTACCTTTTGTCCTTGCTTTGAATATTGCTGCTACATTTAGTCTGGTTTTCCTGCTATATATTTAGAGATTCTTGATAAAATCCAAAGGAGAATCTGCAATGTTATTGGTCCTGACCTGGCATCTCGGCTTCAGTCTCCTCCCCCCATCATAATGTAACTCTCCTGTGACTTTTCAATAAATACTTTCATGGTAATTGTTTGAATGATCTCTCCTCTATGATACGTTAGACATTAGGAATTTATGTGTAGAACTAGATGGGTGGCAAGGTCTCATCATTTTACAATTGAATTGGCTAGATGCATCTGTAAGTTCCATGCTAATCGTTTCTTCTCTCACACTTCTCGCTTGTGGAACTCTCTTCTGAATTCTTGCTTTCCAGCCAACTGGGATCTTCAAAAGT
Source organism: Acanthosepion esculentum (assembly GCA_964036315.1). Taxonomy (NCBI): domain Eukaryota; kingdom Metazoa; phylum Mollusca; class Cephalopoda; order Sepiida; family Sepiidae; genus Acanthosepion; species Acanthosepion esculentum. Next base: position 3,558,763 of record OZ038516.1, on the reverse strand, counting down.
TTAAATGCAATGTCAATTGTTATCTGTATTTTCGAATATCATACTAAAATAAAAAAGCTAGCTTTTGTGAATGTTTAACTGAATAAAGGATACTCTTCTGGCAGGAGTTTCTGTACCAAAATAAGATACAATTCTTCTTGGTAGATTTATAAGTCTACCATTCATCCTTGCTTAAAATATTGCTGCCTCATCTGGTTTGGTACTCCTGCAATATATTTAGAGATTCTTAATAAAATCCAAAGAATCTGCAATGTTATTGGTCTTGACCTGGCATCTCAGTTTCAGTTACTTTCCCAAAATTCATAATGTAGCTTCCCTGTGCCTTTTCTATAAATACTTTCATGCTAATTATTCTGATGAACTTTCCTTTATGGCAGCTAGACTTTATGAATTTAAGTGCAGTACTAGATTGGCAGATAGGTTTCATCATTTTACAGTTGAAATGGTGAAAGGTGGAACTGTAAGTTCTATGCTAATAGTTTCTTCTCTTGCACTTTTTTCTTGTAGAAATCTCTTCCAGCCTCTTGCTTTCCAGTCAAGTTTGATATTCAAAAATTTAAATGCAATGTCAATCATTATGTTCTGCCTTCTTAATTCCTCTTCTTTTAGTGCCGCCTTTTTCTTGAATGGTTTCCTTTCTAAAGAAGAATCTTCAATGTTATCAGTGTCCGCTTCAGCCTCTTTCCAACCACCATAATAACATAGCTTCCCTGTGCTTTCCTATAAAGTAGCTTGAATTATTGCTATGTGACACAAACTGTCAGCCTAAATAATCAAAAGTGCTATTTTATGGCCATCTGTCATTTATATTATTACCAAATTTATTTAAGTAGTGAAGTTATCATTTTAAGTAAAGCAGGTAAGCAAAGTAAGTGCTGTGTAATTTTCTGTATTTATTAAAATATTTTATTTAAATTTAGCAGGTTGTGGGCTGATGAAGAGGATGGATAAAAAATAAAAAGAGAGGAAGACAATCAGATTGAAAGTAGATTTGAAATAGTAAACCAACATAAAAAACTATAAAATGAAACATTAAGTCTTGGCTGTGATCAGAATATTTAAAAAGTTCTGCTTTTCTTTCTCTATTTTTTAAGATCACTAGCAATTACGAAATGGATAATACAGGACATTTTGAGATGATCTGTGGCATGTACAACATTTCATTAAGACTGGCCATTTTAAAAGTATATTTTAATATATAAAAATATATTAAAACAAAAAGGGAGAAAGAGCTGAAAAATAATTAATCACTGTGAAGTGATGAATCAAAAAATAGAACAACAAAAAAAGGGGTGCTAATTAGTTATAACTCTTGCTTTTCCAAGCTCTTGAGAACAAAACATATGTGCAAAGCAGCTAAAAAAAAAGAAAAAAAGTGGGGGTTGAGGAAAAAAATGCTACCAGAATAATCAGCAACATAAATCACAAATAAATTACATTTAGAGCCAGCAAACATTCTTTCTGCTTAAAAAGGGAAGGCTGCTTAGACTTACTATATAAAGTATATCATTTGGGATAATCATAAGTTGATTGATTTAACAGAATATCAACTCCTTATGGGTCATTTAATGCCAAAACATTTCTTTGGAGCTTTCAAGTAATAAAATACGTTATGCTTTCACAATTGAATACATGTTAGTTGATACTCAGCTTTTGTGCATATACAAGTTTGTGTGGACATGATTACTAGAGATGTTAATATTTTGTAGTTTTTCTGAAGTTATATGTTAGAATAGAGTTTGATTTTTTTAAAGAAATTCTAAGATATTATATGGACTAATGTCATGAAAGAGTTCTTTCATGTGGGTTGTTCGGTTTTGATTGGTGGCATATCAAATCAAGTTCTATGTGCTATTTAATGCTGAAACCTAAATATTTTGGACATAATATTATTATATATTGTACATAATATTATACTTTCAGAGTAAAGGTATGTTTTTTAGGTATATATTTTGTAGATCATAAAAGGTATTGTTGGTAATTTTACTATAAAAATATAGTGTTGATTTTTGTTTCAGGGTTCAGTATTTGCCCATAGCTGGGACCCTAACAGCTGCTATCACCCTGGGTCAGGATGGACTTGGGAACAACAGCAATTAAGAGCTGGTTCCATGCTCATCAAAATGTCCAATCTCATGATCAGAGGCCTTGCTGCTGGATGTAGTTTACTGTCAGGTGATCACAAGTGAGTTTTGTAAATCGGATCACTGAATAAAAAAAGTTAAGGGTGACGGAATAAGTTAAATGGCAAACTAATACAAGAATTGGAATATGAAACCTGAAATCTTGGATGCAGTCAGATGATTTAAAATAAGTGTTATACATGTTCGTCGTAATCTTTGAATATAGAATCCAGTGCAGTACGTAATGTGTTCAATAGAACAATACCAATATCTAGTAGCAGCTGTTCAGTAATTCTTAAGGTCTTCCATATCAGAGGTTGGCAGTTAATATTCGGAGAAAGTAGCAGAGCGTAGTTCAGTAGTTCTTCTGGTCACCGATATCAGAGGTCGGCAGTGGATATTCGGAGAGAAAACAAAATGGCCGCCTTTATACATATCGGATTGAATATTCAGTGCTTTCTGGTTGGTTAACCCTTTTCTTGGTGGACTATAAAATAAGTCAGCTCATTTTGGTTGGCTCACTAGTACATAGGGGTACCCAAGAAACTGTAACAATAAGAAAACTAATATTTGGTCTCTTTTTCTACACCTAACATCACTAAGCACCATCAAACTGATATTACAAAACGTTTAATCTGTATATGCCACCATTTGGAACAATCGTAAATAAGTAATTTTTGTAAAGTTTAATACAAGACAAAAATCTAATCAATAAATAAAAAAAAATGATAATTAGGTTGAATGAATAACAAAAATTATTTTTTACAGCTTGTCAACCTTTGGCACAGTGGCGTAATGGTTATCAGATCAGTTTGGGCAATCAGAGAGCCGAGCTTGAATTCCAGTCGAGTTCATTACATTCCCTTATGTGCTAATACTCTTGGGAGAATACTCTTCTCCCCCAAGCTATGGATAACATAGCAGGACAGACTGGGCCCTATAGCCTTGGGTGGCAACCAGCCTAGGTGAAAGAAACTGAATTCAAACTCGATCAGATTAAGGAATCAGAGACCACTTGTGAATCCAAATTCCCACTGAAACTGTGACTATTTACATGTCCTCAGATATGACATTAAAAGGAATCCAATATTCAGCAGGGAATGAGAGGAGTTAAAAATCTTTTTGCAAGTTATTTAAAGCCAGGAAATATTATTACATTGTAAGAATGTTCTGGCAATAACAATGATTTATACCGATACAAATTCTACTAATTAACCCATACCTGGAAGTAAAAGAGACAGATTCATACCTTTCCCAAGAGTATTTTTGCATAATATAATGAATTCTACTGGAATTGAAACACTGCTTTCTAATTTCTAATTCTGAGCCCATTATACATTACACCGCCCAAGCTTACAGTACCTAGTATTCCCAAGCAATCACCCATATAGGTAATGACCAGACTCGACATTGCTTAACTTCACTGTTTCAAAGTGATATAGCCTTAAGCCCCAAAAGTCAAGAAATTCTTTGGGTTGTTCAAGTAGAAGCCACCCTCTAACAAAATCTTGACAATAAAGCATCACAGAAAGAGTAAGAAAGACAAGCAAACATTTCATGGGTCAAACTTGGAAATATCAAACACATGTCAAACCACAAAAAGACAAGAAAAATTCAAAAAGCACTGCCTAGTCTGACACAAGGTCACACAAAACTGAAGAGAAGTATTATTTTTTTTTAGCAATTACTTTATGGTATAGCTTAAAAAAATGTCTTGACAGCCTGTGGGAAGTGAGAGTGTGAGTATTTAAAAGTAAGGGTTAATCAAATTTGTTGCTTGACCTTAATCTAAAATGATTGCACAGTCAAAGTCATCTCCTTCCCAGTCAGGATTTACTGACAATATTCAAAATTGAATTAAATTTTGTAATCTAAAATTTTGTCAAAATTCAATTATTTTTATTATTATTTTTCTTTTGCCCTGTCGATGATGTTGGTTGCTGGCAAAAAGTTTATTTTTCGGTCACCTCTTCTGATTTAAGAAAATAAACTGGTCAAAAATTACTTTTTGTAATTGATTTTGTTTCCAGAATATAGTTGAATGTCTGCTAGGTCTTTCCTTGTTTCTTGTACAAAACCCCAGTGCTCCAATGATCACTGGTACTGTAATTACTTTCTTTGCTAGTCCTTCCCAAACTTTCAGAATTGTATACTTTAAATCATTTTAGTTGTTGATCTTTGCATTCAATTGTCGTAGGAAATGAACTGGAAATTCCTGTCCTGTAGCAAATCTTATTCTGTTTGACCAGCACGTCTAAATCTGGTTTATTTGTGCTGTAAAGTTGCATTATTATGTTGGTGTCACACATTGGTATAGTCAATGGAAATTGTTTTTTTTGAGGCATGGTGACAATAAGACTCTTCACAACTCAAGAACGTTTTGGAGAATCCTCACAGAGTAAATGACGTCAGGTTTTCTGGCAGCCTATTATCTTGATCTCAATTCCAATTTTTCCTAAGCGTTTTTTCAGTTTTCTAGATAGTATTCCAAGTACACGCATTACAAGAGGAATTAATTCTATATTCATATTCCATAGCTTCTCCAGCTCTCTAGCCAGATCTTGGTATTTTTCAATCTTTTAAGTTTTGGGTTTTTTTTTTATGTTCAATCTTGTCTCTATTCTCTTTATTTATAACAATAAGGTTGGGTTTTTGTGTTTCAATAACAGGATCTGTCTGAACTGAGAAATCCTATGACTACCATTTTCTACAACTGCCTGATATTCATACAATTTTGCTTTTACAATGAAGCCAAACTTACAGCATACTTCACAATGGATTCTCTTTCTATACTGACCGTTTTCAGATCGTAGGCCAATGCGAAAAGAAGGCACACACTAGGTTAGAGCGTTCACCCCCTTACCTTGCCTCACTTTTTCTTGATTGCTGACAGCTGACCCTTACAACAATGTGGCAGCTAAATATAATTTAATAAGACTACTATAACGTATAAATTTCCAAAATTAGATTATTTTTCTGACTTTTTCACACAATTTATGTTTCTGCAATAAACATAAAAAAAATATACAGTCCAAAGGAAAAGAAAAAAAAAATTTATGCTTCAATTAAATAAGCTAAAGTTATTCAAAGTGTAAAAGCAAACATTTCTTTGAACATAAGCTGACTACAGCTACAAACTATCACAACTGCAAACTGAAATAAAATGTGGAACAAGGTGCTTTTAAAATAAGCCTCCAGTTCTGGTCCTTAGTTGCATTTTGAGTAGGCCTGTAGTATAGAACATCATGATTATAATGTGACTAAACAAATGACATATCAATAAATAAAATATTCCTTTAGATTTGACCAGGGTAACTCAAGATTAAAAAAAAAAAAAATTTCAAAAAAGTATGAATAGAAGTCCTTCCCTCTTTGCTTTTCTTATTTTGGCTGTGGGCAGATGATTTAAAATAAGAAAACACTGTTTCTTGTCTGACTTCTTTCTACATCTAAGATTGCTAACCATTATCTTGTTCTGGATTTAATGATAAACTACATCTGGCAGTAAGGCCTCTGATCTGGAGATTGAAGGTTTGAAGAGCAGGGTACCACCTCTTAATTGCTGTTGTTCCCAGGTCCACCCTGACCTGGAGTGGTAGCACCTGTTAGGGTCTCAGCTATGGGCACATAGTTAACCCCCAAACAAAAACCAACAGTACAGTTTTATGATAAAATGATCAACAACACATTTTTTATAGCCAAATGACTATCAATGCAACACTAAAAAATATAAAAATACATATATATATATATATATATATATATATATATATATATTATATATATATATATATTATATATATATATTATATATATATATATATATTATATATATATATATATATATAAAATTCCAAGAGGATAGAATCCAGGTAGAACTCAATGTCCAGGACAGAGTAAGGATATAATAAAAAGGCTTAAACACTAATATTCAATGGTCATAATTTATTCCATTGGAATCGTAAATACAATCCAATTCATCAGACCTACAAAAATTTGAATTTGTAGGTCACATACATATTTGAATTTGTAGGTCTGATGAATTGGATCGTATTTATGATTCCAATGCAATAAATTATGACCATGGAATATTAGTGTTTAAGCCTTTTTATTATATATATATATATATATATATATATATATATATATATACACATACCTTTACTTTGAAAGCATAAAATTATGTACAAAATATCTGTAGTTGAAGTCATAAAATTATGTAGAAAATATTTAGATTTCAGCATTAAATAACCCATAAAGGTGTTGATATGTCACTAAACAAAATCAACTAACCAACCATTATTAAATTGAACTTATAGGAAAAAAAATCTCATTAATGTTATGAACTTATAAAAATCATTTGCTAATTTAAAAAGAAAATTTCATTTGGTTCATTTATTCATTATGAATTGAGAAAATTGTAAGAAAAGAAATTGCTTAACTATTGAAGATTAAAATCTTTCATGTTTGCCATTTGTTTTGTTTTTTTATTAATAATTTATGATATATTTTCATGTATTTTAGATCGATCAAGTCTGGCTAAAAACTGATAATGGAGGCAAAAGGCCACAAAAAAAAAACAAAGTGGTTTCATGTTAGCAAAACAAGGCATGATTAAAAGCCGTCTATATTTCTGAGATGAGGTTTGTAACTAATTACATTGTTTGGACTGTTGTGTTTGGTTCGAAATTTCAAATATCGCCTGAAGAAGGCCAAAACATGCATTTGGTAGTAAAGATGAGGACAACATTCTGAACAATGTAAATAGTGTAAAAAAGGCATGATTAATATTAGTTTTTTGTAGATTTCATCTTTGATATTAATGTCAGATATGCTGAGTTCAAACTAAGAAGCAGCCCAGAAAATCTTTTTTTTATATTTGCTTTTAAATGTTAAAACTGTATAAACTAAATGGATCAGTTTTAATTAATCATTTGGTTTGATCATTGATGACTGCGAGGCCTGATGGAATGTTCTGTCTTCTGCATTTCTGAACCACTTCAGTACCTTAAGCTATAGCACCATGTCTATAAATGGTACATATCATTTTTGCTGTTTGTATAGTGTTTCTCTTTCCTTTCTCAAGATAAAAAGAGTATAGAATGATGAAAATGTATCTAATTTTCTTTCATTTTCACTTTTAACATAAAAAAACATTTAAAATTCACAATACATACACAAATCATACAAAAAGATTTCAATGTTGAAATGTCAGCTTTCTTGGCCTTGCATTTTCCTCTGACATGAAGCGGAGCGGCTACATTGAATCAATAGCTGCACCGAGTGCAAGGAAAGTTTGGTCACTGTGTCATGCAATAAAATTTTTCTCACCAGAATCCATTTTGCACATTTACAAATCATCCATCTTTGTATTGAATACAGTTGCCAGATCTTGTCTGGTGGTCTGGCTGTACATCTCTAGATTCTTGACAAAATCCAAAGAAGGATCTCTAATGTAATCAATCCTCAATCACTTTCTCGTTGTGGCTTCCCTCCGTCTTATCTATAAATAGTTTTATGGCAACTCTTCTGACAAGATTATTTTCCTGGTGCTCCAAATACATAAATTTAAACGTACTAGATTAGCAATGAGGTACCACCCTTTTACAGTTGAAATAGCTAAATCCAACTGCCAATACGACTCCAATAGTTTCTTTTCTTGCACTTCAAACCTGTGGAACTTTCTTCCATTTCACTGCTTCCCTGATGACTACAATCTTCAAAAATTTAAATGTAACATAGATTGTCATCTTCTGTCTTTGTGAATCCTGTTCATCTTTTGACCATTCCGCAATCCTCCCTATTCTCAGTCTTCTCTTTCACTTTCACACCATGTAATCTCCTGCGTACTAGTGGCATTGCTGCCTTGCCTGGGGTGAAATGATTAAGAAAATATTTTATCAATTTCAGTCGGAGGAGAACAGAAATCACATGTTCCAATGTCACCTATTGATAAACGCTACAAACTTTTGTTCCAATATATAATGAAAATAGAAATCTCTCTGAGTTTCTAACAGTTCACCAAAAACTGTGTATAATTGGTTGCAAGTCTAAGTGAATGCTGCATTTTGCTCATTACTTGATAAACATAAACAAAGATTAAAAATAATCAAAGATGAAAATAGTTTGAAAAACTGATTCAGAAGGAGATTCAATAAATATTTTTCTGTAATCTCCAAAATAGACAAAGTTATACAAATATTTTTCATTAAATTTTAATGGCAGCCAAAACTTAAGCAATGTCCTGTTTTCACTCTAAAATGCAACTTTGTTTAACCAACTGCAAAACAAGAAATAACAGGTATAAAATTTTAAGATAAATTATTCAGATGCATCCCCATCTTTGCTTTTTTGTTAAATAACCAAAGAACACATCAGTTGCAATAGCGTGAGAAAAACAATAAAGATGAGGATGTTAGTCAGAATAATTCATGGAATAAATAAATGATAGTTGCGAGGGAAAACGAATCCATTTTAATGAAAATTAACACAGACTGGGTTAGAATATTTGGATAGCAAATTTGACTGATTTTATAAACTAGTTTTATTTTCAAAATTGTTTAATTTTTTCTTGTGGTCATGACATTCTTTTGTACAGTGTTATGAGGCAAATATTGCGGAAAAACTGAAATAATTCATGGTTCAAATCTATTAAATTCTAACTTACAAAATGTCAAGATTGCACCCTGATTCCCAAATAAACTACACGTAGCCATAAGTTCTATGCTAACAGCTTCTCTTCTCACACTTCTGACTTGTGAAACCTCCTTCCACCTCCATGCTTTCCAGTCAACTTTAATCTGCAAAAATTTAAATGCAATGTCAATAGTTATCTACTGTCCTCCTGATTACTTATTCCTCTTCCCGCTCATTATTAATGTTTCTGGTCCTAATTCTTCCACACCCCTTATGTGTTAGTGGCTTTATTGCCTTGGTTGGGGTGAAACTGATTAAAAACAAACAAATTATTATACACTTACAAAGATAAGTCAATATTTACAGTTTTTTTAGGTAGGCTTAGAATTTGTTAATTTCTTGAAAATTCAGATGGATGCGTCATCTCTCCTTGAATTCGAAACACCACAAATTATACTAACATTGGTTTATAAAGTCAAATGTATGTGAAACATGATTGACTAAGGAAAATCAAATAACACAATAGTAAAAATTTCTTTCTTCTTTTTTAACGTCTCATTCTCTGATGAAGCTTAAATAAAAGTGAAACATTTTAGATTGATAAACATTTCCTATTTGTTCTTTATCTTATTCTGTCAGATTCCGATCCATATATCACTGTCTAAATATGGACCCCTTTCTACATTTTCATTGATAGAATTACTTTCTTGGAAGAAAAAAATAATTCAGTAGTTGGTGAAACTAGTTGCATTGAATAAAATGTTTCTGGGTTCAAGTGTAAAAAGATTTAGATTTTTGAGATTTTTTTGTTCTTAGTTAGAAATTGTCAAAATTTGTAAACACCTGAAAATCATGCCTTGTTTTTTTTTATATCCAGAAACCATGATGAAGGGATGAATAAAAAAAAAAAAGTAATGATGGCGTAAAACTCAATAAATATTTTATTTAAATTTATATGGCATTGAAAATCAAACCAATAAAATGCAAATGTCTTCATATCTGGGAGAAAGATTACGTACAGGTAGGATTTGCATTCTCAGCCATTCCTGCACAATCAGCAATAATCACAGTTTCTTCTCAGCAGACATTTTGCTTTTCAGCTTATTTTTTTTTGTCTCTCTCTGTTTAAATCCAGACACAACACAATCCACCCAGATTCTATTAAATGTTGGCTATTTACACAGTATTAGGAAAAGAAATATTGTCTATATTTTTCATCTGAAATAACTTGGGAAAACATGGACAAAAAAAAAAAATCAATAAAAAGGAAAAAATAACATTTGAAGCTGATTAGTTATCCATTCATTCTTCTCAGCTTGCGAAGGTCCATTGTCGGACATCAGATTCATGGTGAAGAATGGCTCATTACTCTACTGCACTGACCCACTGCATGTTGGTAGGGGTGGATGTGACAAGCTTGGGCAATCATGTCTATTTTCGATTTATAATTGCCTAAGGGTATTTACACCTAAGTGAATGTAACGAACCTGACTGGAATTCAAACTTAGTTCTCCAATTTCTCATTCAGAAGCTGTCACCCATTACACCACCTGCACATCCAAGCTTACAGCACCTGACATTTCCATGTGGTCACTCATCTAGGTACTGACCAGACTTGACATTGCTTAACTTCAGTGATCACATAAGAACTGTTGTTTCAACATGATATGGGTGTAAGCTTTCAGTTATTAAAGAATGCCTATGGATGAAAATATATAAATAAATGTATCACTCCTGTCAAGATTGACAATGATTGTAACAGCTTTTTTAGTGTTACAGATGCCTGAACACTGTTATGGGAGAATTTTTGTTCAAGTGGTTATTCACTCCACTCTCTTTTACCTATTTATTATTGTGACATGCCAGTAACAAAATATTTTTTCATGATATCTAATGGGATAGAGTAATGATGGAAGAAGTCAATTCATGCCTTTCCTAGATATCTTAGTGTAAAGTGGATAGGAACTGACTTAGCTAAAACCAAATGTGGATCCAATTACATTTCCTGCTCATCCAGAATCCAAAATTTGAATCAGTTCCATTTTTTGCCGATTCAGAATCCAAAATTTGAATCCAGTTCCATTTTCTGATCCAATAAGAATTGGGCTATCTCAGGTCTCCATATATAAATAAAAAGTGATTGTTCAAGAGAAATCCTGTCAAAGAATAATAGTTAAAGAATTTTTTTAAAAATAGAGGAAAATTTTAAAATGAGATCTAAACATTGCAGAAATTGAGATTGGAATAGATATTTTGAGGTGATTTAAAACTTTGATGCACAAAGATAATTTCTAAGTTTGCATTAAAGAAAAAAATTCTGTCTGAATTTCGGCAATTTCTACACTATTTATATTCTGGCTTAACATCTGCAGCCTTACAGTTACAATCACAACGTTTTGACCATTAATGCCTTCACAGCTTTCAGCAACTGTCTTTTGAGCCAGGTACCTTTCAGAGAATGTTCAAACTGAATCATTTATTCAATCTACAATTTTTTCTTATTTTTGCTGCCCATGTCAAGCAGTATCTTTTCTTTTTTCTTACTTAGCACTTCTCAGTTATTTTTTGTTTTATTTCCAGACCTTTACAGGCATCTTGTCCTATTTCCAGACCTTTACAGGCATCTTGTCCTATTTCCAGACCTTTACAGGCATCTTGTCCTATTTCCAGACCTTTACAGGCATCTTGTCCTATTTCCAGACCTTTACAGGCATCTTGTCCTATTTCCAGACCTTTACAGGCATCTTGTCCTATTTCCAGACCTTTACAGGCATCTTGTCCTATTTCCAGACCTTTACAGGCATCTTGTCCTATTTCCAGACCTTTACAGGCATCTTGTCCTATTTCCAGACCTTTACAGGCATCTTGTCCTATTTCCAGACCTTTACAGGCATCTTGTCCTATTTCCAGACCTTTACAGGCATCTTGTCCTATTTCCAGACCTTTACAGGCATCTTGTCCTATTTCCAGACCTTTACAGGCATCTTGTCCTATTTCCAGACCTTTACAGGCATCTTGTCCTATTTCCAGACCTTTACAGGCATCTTGTCCTATTTCCAGACCTTTACAGGCATCTTGTCCTATTTCCAGACCTTTACAGGCATCTTGTCCTATTTCCAGACCTTTACAGGCATCTTGTCCTATTTCCAGACCTTTACAGGCATCTTGTCCTATTTCCAGACCTTTACAGGCATCTTGTCCTATTTCCAGACCTTTACAGGCATCTTGTCCTATTTCCAGACCTTTACAGGCATCTTGTCCTATTTCCAGACATTAACCAATTGGATTAAAGCATTGGTTTATGAATTTGATGACACAGCAATTGTGAGTTCAAACCCTGGGTCAGGTAGCACAGACTTAGACTGAACAGTACTAAATATGAACAAGGCAGGATATCCTTAGACAGCTTTTTTTTATACAATGACATTCCCCCTGTACAAGGCTCAAGAGCCACTTAAGGTAGAGGGTTACTGAGTAAGAGGCAGAGTTTTTGGAGACATGTGAGGGAGATAGCAGTTAATCACAGACTTGAACAGGTTAGTAGTGTATTTACACTATTTATATTTTGGGGGCTGTTGTCATCATTGTCATATTCACAACATTTCAGCTGTTTTACGCTTCAGGTGATATACATTGAAATTTCAAACCAAACCCTTTATTTAATCCACGGGGGTAGATTGTTCTACTTCCACGTGCCAAGCCTTTTCTGGATATCTTAGTTTCAGTTATTATTAACTCAGCTCTCCAAATATGTCTGCTGTGGCCAGGTATTGAACTCACAATTGTTTGAGTCAAGTCACTGGATTATTTCAACCAACACTTTTATCCACCAAGATATCCAAAAAAGGCATTACATGTGGAACTATAGCAATATATCCCCACAGACAAAATAAAGGGCTCAGTTCAAAATTCCAACGTATATCATCTGAAGAAGGTTGGAGCATACAATGGCTAAAGTGTTGTGAATATGACAAAGACAAGGATAACAGTGTGAACAACGTAAATAGTGTAAATAATTATAATACCTCATTGCAGAAATATAGACAGAGGTTAGTAGTGATCAGAGAAGAATCCCCTTAGGAGTCGGTTCCACAAAGCAGCAATCGATAGGAAAAATCAACTTGAGTGGAACTTACATCTCACCAGTGGAACATAAAAGAAATGAGGGTAGTTCGCTATAATGTACTTAGCATGGCAAGTCGTAGCTGTGACTGTTAGAACTGGTAGGAATAAGGAATGTAGTTTGTCTGAACACTTTCCGTGGAAAAAATGAGAGTAGCGAGGAGTTTGCAACATTTCGTCTGTAAGAAAGGGGTTGAAAAGGTGGAAAATAATTTGTCACCCACAAGGATGTGGAGATGCTTTTGGATTCTATTGATAGTGGAAAATGAGGACTGAGCAGCTCCTCAGGAGGGGAGTCAGGTACTTATTGGAGTGGTACAGGGAACATCGACAGCAGAATGAGAACAATGGACACTACCACCTAAATTAAATAAAGGATTTAGCTCAAAATTTGCTGATGGCTACCTAAAATGACAGAAGCCTGACGGAGGCCAGAGGGTGCAACAACTAAAATAACAAAGACAAAGATATCAGTCTGAATGTAAATAATGAAATAACTTTTTTCTTTTTTCAAGAATATATATTCTAACATTCAACTCACACCTCATTTGAAATCAGGAACTTGAAATTTTTGATCCCAGAAAAAAATGAAGTTTTTTAAAATCATTCAAATTTTTAGATTAAATTAAAAGAAAATTCTATGAATGTTTAAAGGTGAAGAGATTTACTAGATTGGCTTAGAAACACTGAAAAATGCAATAAAGAAAATAAGAAAGCTTATTCTAGAATAAGAGAATAATTATTCTGACATGATTGTTAATAAATGCTTCTAGTTTAGAAACAGTATTTGAATATATTGGCATAAAGGTTTCTCAAGTTTAGAGATTATAAAGAATATTTATTCCAGAATACATTTTTTTTACTGGATTTTTGATTGGAAAAAAAATATGAATAAAAAATACATGAATGATAATATTAGATAAAAAAATTAAAAAATAAAATAATAAAAATAAATAAATAAATAAAATAAATAAAAAAAAATATTGGATAAAAAATACAAAATACATAAATTTTGTTAACAAAAAAAAAAAAAAACTATATATCTAACTTTTGCTAACGTTCATTAACTGATTCATATCGATGACGAGGGCTGAATAATGGATTAGCTGAAGAGTTGTTTTAACAGCAGCGTTTACACAATGTTGCATATGTTAATTATTTTTCTCAGAAGTTGCAGACAACATATTTGAATGTTATTCTTAAATATAACACTAGGATTTAGAAAATACTCTTGAATAGATTCTATTTAATTTAGACTGACTGAATACGTAACATGTTGCAAAATGCAAATGATATTTCCAATTTTAAAGATATTCCAGAATACCAAAATACACATTCTATTATTCAAACAATTGTTGCTTCTGAAGAATAAAAAAAGCTCAAAATTAAAAGACGTTTTCACCTATAATTAAAATTAATTTTTTGATGAAATACAAAAAGAAATATTTCAGAATCAAAGAATACGAGTTCTTCTTGCTTTCAATTCAGAGGTAAAAATCAGAAACAAAATAAAGCTTAAATATTCCAGAATAAAAGAATACATGTTCTAACATTCAAATAATTCTTTTTTTCAGAAAGAAAAAAAGGATTTAAAAAAGCTTAAATATTCCAGAATAAAAGAATACATAATCTGACATTCACTAATACTTGCTTTGTGAACTGGAATATCACCATGCAAAACCAAAATTGTTGCCATGACAACAAAAACGAACAAACAAACCTAACCAATCAGTGCTCAACATTAGTACAAAATATTTAAATAGTTTAGTATAAAGTAAGATAATGAATACAAGCTTACCAATTGTATATGTATCTGTATTAGTAACCAAACTTAATATTATTAACATATTTGCGACCTAAACTCATTGGAGCCATGAATTTTCAAAGTATTAATATTGTCTTATCATGAATTATCTATCAGGGAAATATAGCATTTTTTTTTTTTTTTTTTTTTTTTTTTTAAGAGGTTTTATTTTTAGGAAGCAAAAAGAAATATTGATTGATTGGATTTTTATGGCTTATCAATTTTTTTGTTAAGGCTGAAACATATTTTGGATTCAGATTGTAAGTTTTACTATTTTTGTGAGTGAATATTGCCCTAAATGTTTTTTTTCTACAGATAACAATGGTTTTTCCAGATACAATTCCTACTATTTAACCCATAACTGGGTGAAAACAGCAATTCATACCTTCCCCAAAGGTATTTGCGCATAATTGGAATTACAAAAAGAAACAAAATTTTCAAAAAGTTGTTCGTGATTACATAACAAAAACAAAATTTTCAATGTTTTATCGGGAACTATTGAGTTAATCAACTAAGAAAATTTAATTTCAAGACTGAAACTTACAGAAAAATAAGGGAAAATTATTTTTGTTAGAATTGGTAAAATAGATTCTTTTGCACTGACTCTGAGGGCAGGTCGAGTTTGGAACTACGATATTCCACTCAATTTGAAAGTTGAGGTTTGACATGGTAAATAGTGACACAAAATATTCTTTTCCAAATCATTATATCACAACTTTATTAAATTTATAAATTACTGAAGCTTTACAAATTGTTTATGGACAAGATGCATAGCACAAGGACATTATTATGAAATCATTGTGCCGCCAAATAAAACCTTCATTTACTTCAAAGGGAATTTATTCTGAACAATTTAGCTACATTATGGTATAATATGGTATACAGTGCAATAGTTTTAGTATGATTTTCAATAAATACAAATTGAAGAATTTTGACTTATAATTTGTGCCCTGCAGTATTAAGGTATCATATAGACTTTTATCTATTTTTTGGTTTTATTAATTATGACCTAACAAATGATTTCACAAATCTTATTCATTGTTTAGACTTTTTTGCAATCTTTTACAATTTTTTTTACAGAGTAAAAAATTGTATATTTTGCTTGTGGTGATTCATAATCAGAATTCTGGTTTAAATATATTTTCCATTCAGCGTATCGAATACAAAAGATATCAACTTTAATTTGATTTATTCTTGAAATAGTAAAACTCTGAAGTCAGTTTGCTAGCAAAACTGACCTTAAAAACTAAATGTTTAAAAATTGGTAAAAGCTATGAATCTAATTTTTGGTGTCAGTATTTATGACATCAAACCCCAGCTTCCACGTGGAGTGCAATGTTAATTTTCTAAAAAATGAAAAGAATCAACCTGCCCTACTGACTATTAGTTAACCATATTTTTCACTGTACAAGACACATGCATCTTATACACTGTAAGTATAAATAATGTATTTCAGAACAAAAAAAGGGGGGAGAGAAAAACTTAATGAGCTAAAAACACAACTGGCTGTGCAATTAAATTGACATATCTCAAAGGCCATTGAAAATCAAGTTCATTTTAGATGAAAGCAAATTGATTTCTATTTCAAATGATACCAAATTTAGCTGCCTTTGCGTTACTGGTTATGAGAAAAGGTCTTTGAAAATTTGGTTTAGTTTTACAACGTTGTAGATTTTTTACCCCTCTAGCTGATCATGATTCAAAGGGATTGTGAAAGTAAGGCAGATGACATCTTTGATCCTAATACTGGATCTAATGATGAAATGCCCGATTCCTTTCAAAGGGATTGTGAAAGTAAGGCAGATGACATCTTTGATCCTAATACTGGATCTAATGATGAAATGCCCGATTCCTTTCAAAGGGATTGTGAAAGTAAGGCAGATGACATCTTTGATCCTAATACTGGATCTAATGATGAAATGCCCGATTCCTTTCAAAGGGATTGTGAAAGTAAGGCAGATGACATCTTTGATCCTAATACTGGATCTAATGATGAAATGCCCGATTCCTTTCAAAGGGATTGTGAAAGTAAGGCAGATGACATCTTTGATCCTAATACTGGATCTAATGATGAAATGCCCGATTCCTTTCAAAGGGATTGTGAAAGTAAGGCAGATGACATCTTTGATCCTAATACTGGATCTAATGATGAAATGCCCGATTCCTTTCAAAGGGATTGTGAAAGTAAGGCAGATGACATCTTTGATCCTAATACCGGATCTAATGATGAAATGCCCGATTCCTTTCAAAAGGATTGTGAAAGTAAGGCAGATGACATCTTTGATCCTAATACTGGATCTAATGATGAAATGCCCGATTCCTTTCAAAGGGATTGTGAAAGTAAGGCAGATGACATCTTTGATCCTAATATTGGATCCAATGATGGAATGACCGATTTCTTTTCCAAACAAGAGTGAAAGCAATGATGAGGATTTTGAAGTTTTTTTTTAACCAAACTAAATAACATTAAATATTTTCTTTTTTGATGGCTTCACCTCTCTTGTATTTAGGAGATATCAGGTCACAGTGTGCTACTGATAATATATAACTCAATATTATCTATCACAGATGAACTTTCTAAAGTCAATGGTCAATTAGTACAATGGAGTAGACAGGGTTCCCCAGTTATGCATGCAGCCAGTAATGGAATGACTGTACTGGTTGATGAGCTTCCTAGATTGAAGTCAATGGCCAGTGTAGAAGAGTCCGTCTGATTGAATCAATAGCCATGTCTGTGACCAAGGTGAGCTTTTGGTATCAGCTGTGGTTCAATCTGGACAAGGTTAGATTCCAACATGTCTACTGGCCAAAGACATGCTAGAAAGAATGAAAATCTCCCTGACTTTCAACCCAGATGAAACAGATCAGGTGCTCAGCTGAACAGTGATCCTAAAATCAAATTCGGTCACCAGATTGACAATGGCGATGATGTGACTGAATTCTTTTCAATACAAATCATTAAAAGAGAGCTGTAGTGTTTTGTTCTCAAAACTTTGTCTTCCAAAAAATATACTTTATATGTTTCATGTTGGAACAGACATTATGCTAAATGAGAATGGTCAATTGTAAATTGCTTTTTAAACCTCAAGTCGAAACTAGCAAGAATTTCACTTATTTTGTTCCTGGAAGAAAGTCCTTTGATTTGCAGATGAAGAAAGATGCTTTCCAAAAGCTAAGCAAAGTCTTCAGATACAGGAAAATTTTGTTAGAAACAAAGTGTTGAACTCTTATGTAATATTGGTCCACCTACACGGCAGTTAATATTGGACAATCTAATTACAGATGAAGAGACTTGAGGCAACAGAAATGTGGCTCTACAGAAGGATGCTGAGAATACCATAGAATGAACACGTGAGCAATGATAAAGTTCTAGGGAAAATGAAAACAATAAGGATGTTTATACTTAGAATCAGAAAGACATAATTAAAATTTCTAGGACACATAACGAGGAAAGACAGCTTGGTGAATTTGATACTCACAAGACATTGAAGGCAAAAGGGACAGAGGAAAGCAATGAATAACTTACCTAACATATGTTTGTAAATGGATAACAACAAGGATTAGGAGAGATAGCAAAAAGATAAAACTTACTAAGAGCTACAAAGGACAGGAAGTTGTGGAGAGACATGATCACATGGACTGAACATGTAAGTAATGAGGAAGTTTTAGGGAAAATGAGAACAAAACGGACCCTTAGAAAGAGACAACTGAAATTTCACATAATGAGGAATATAATAATTTGACACTCACAGGACATATTGAAGGCAAGTTTGGCAAAGGAAAGTGGTGAATAAACTACTTAACGAGCTTGTGCAAATAAAACAGGGATTAGGAAAGAGAGCAAAAAGATAAAACTAAGAACTACAAAGGACAGGAAGTTGTGGAGAGCCGTGATCAAGAAAATTTGACACCTATTTCTTTGTGTTTAAGCAGACATAACAGTTGTAAGTTTTCTTTTAAGATTATTATCTCAAATTCAAAGAAATAATTTAATGAGTATTCTTGTTTGTTGTTTTGATCCCTGACAGATGCAGCTTTCATTTTTCTTACTTTTCATCCAATACAAGGCCAAAGAGCCGCTCAAAGTAGAGGATTACTGAATGAGGTTGTTGTATGACCATAAGAGGAGATACGATTATTTCATTTTTTAAAATTTTTTTTTTTACAGTTTATCAACACTTTGTGGGTTATTTAACATTGATATTTCCAGATACAAACCCTATTTTTTTATTCATTCATTGATTTTCTATGTTTTTTAGTGATTAAAGTCTTACAAGAAATAACTGAAGGGGAAAGAAGAGGGGTATTTACATATAAGTGAATATAAGAACCCGACTGCAATTGGAGCTTGCCTCTCTGATTAACAATTTAGAGTCATTATCCATTACACCACCCTCACATCCATCCTTACAGCACCTGGTATTCTCAAGTAGTCACCAATCTTGGTACCAACTAAGCCTGAAGTTGTTCAGCTTCAGTAATCACACAGGAACCAATGTTTCAATGTAATATGGTCCTAAGCCTATTTAAATTCAATGTCCATCAAGACTGAAAAGCAAGAGCAAGAAACTCTTGGTATTATGATGGTGATGAGTGTAGAAATTGCATCTTTTCATTTAACCTTTAGCACTCTGTAGGGGACTATTTTTGCCAAGCAAAATGTTAGTCCTGCCAATGTTAAATTTGAATTTGTTTGTGTAGTCATATCCTTCTATGGCAACACCTAAAACAATCTTAACTGATATTGAGAGCTACTATAATTTCAAATATATAGAACTAATATATAAAACACTATATTTTCCCTATACAGGAAGAAATATTGATACATGATGCAGTGCTGCTAAATGTTAAATTACAAATAAAAATTCCAATATGTTTATCCTGTTCCTGAGATCGTAAAACGTGTGCACGCCATATTTGAGTTCATTCTATTCTGTAACTATTCACCGTTTTGCCCTTTTATTTAAGTTTCATACATAAGAGACAGTCAGACAGTATGCTTCCTTACTCACAAACAAAGGGGGTGCTGAAAAATTCTCAGCACACACTATTTCACAAAATCTAACCGACATCAGATTTTTTTTTGTTTTCTTTACAAGAGTTTATTTGGTCAGACTGACAAGTTTTTATTTACCCCACATAAAAATATTAAATAAGCATGACATGAAATCTTACAAAAGAAAAAAAAAGTGATTTGCTAAAAAGTTCTTAACTTAAACTACGCCCTGAAGCAAAATTCAATATTCTAACTTGTCAATGATTTTAAGTGGGTCAAGCCAAGAGCTTTTCATCACCACTCATCCTAAGTCTATCCGATGTTATTACATTTGCATATTATATATACGGATTTATTACCTTTTACTATATACATATATATATACATATACATATATACATATATATATACACTATATACATATATACTATATACATATATATATACTATATACATATATATATACTATATACATATACATATATATATACTATATACATATATATATACTATATACATATATATATACTATATACATATACATATATACATATATACATACTATATACATATATACATATACATATATACATATATACATACTATATACATATATACTATATACATACTATATACATATACTATATACTATATACATATATACATACTATATACATATATACATACTATATACATATATACTATATACTATATACATACTATATACATATACTATATACTATATACATATATACATACTATATACATATATATACACTATATACTTTTACTATATATATATATATATATATATATATAGTAAAAGGTAATAAATCTGTTGGTATATAATTCAAGTGGATTTTATTTTTTATTCATTTATTTTTTTTTGTAGCTGTCACAGTTAAATTTTTAATTCTGACATGAACACAGTCTATACCGGGGTTGAGTAAGACTGACAAATTTTTCGTTGGTTGAAATAAGCCAATTCCCCAGATGAGTGAGATAATTTGGGATTTTATTGTGTTCTAAGGAATGGATTTTTCATTTATTAATCCAATATATTTTATTAAATGTTATCTTGAATGCACAATTATATTTGAGTAGAAGGTTTGTTTATTTATTAAACGGCATGTTTATTTATGTCAGAACTATTGATGGTATTCCCAAGGGGGAAACAGGTTCGCATCCTGCTGGAGAGGGTATATTTTTCTAATAAGATTTCTTGAATATTCAGTGTGGCAGATGTATATAATTAAATAAACATTTAATAAATAAACAGAGCATCTACTTAAATATGGGTATCCACTAAAAATAATGTTTATCTTGTATATTAAATGTAAAACACATGGAGCAATAATTGTTTAAAAGGAATTTCTTTTCAGAATTCTAATTACTGTGTTAAAAACAATTAACGAATTAAAAATTATATAAAGTTCAAGAGGTTAATGTTGAGCACAAGTAAGGAAGACAAACAATTTATTTTAGGAACCATACTCCAATAGCTTCATGTCTCGCATCTCTCACCTGTGGAACTCCCTTCCTTATTCCTGTTTCCCTGACAAATATAATCTCCAACTATTTAAGTGTAACGTCAATCGACATCTCCAGTTGCCTTGATCTATCTACTTCCCTTCTCCACATCCTTTCCCCTTTCATTCCTATCTTCTCTCGTTCCAAATCTTCTGTAACCCCCTTGCCTTGATTGATCCACTATCTTTCTCCATATCCTTTCCTCTACCACTCCTATCTGCTCTTCCTCCAAACCTTCTGTAACCCCTTGCATGCTAGTGGCTTCCAGCCTTGCTTGGGGTGAAAAGCTTAAAAAAAATAAAAAAATAAAAAATTTAAGAGTTCTTTTGAGACATGAGATTTGGAAAATGATTTTGTCTCTCTAAAGAAGCCAATATTTAGTAGCAAGATAGTCAAAGAATTTAATTTGCAGAGTACTGTGAGCCAGAATTCTTTACTTTTATCAAAGTATCATTTAGGAAAAGAAAATAATGGTCAAAATGGATCCTGATCCAAATTTAGGGATCAACATTAAGAACAAGCTTTCAGTCCCTATAAGCTCAAAAAGAACATTTTATCAAAAGACCTAATCATTTGAGGAACGAGAAGTGGTGATGGGGGTCATGCTATTTTGATGAATGTTTTAATAACTTGAAAGGATTTCCATTGTTTAAACTGTTGGCCTCATCTTTATTGTCATATTCCCAGCGTTTCGAACATTGTACGCCCTGGCCATCTTCAGATGATATATATTGGACAATCTACCCCAGTGAACTAAAAGGGTTCAGTTCAAAATTCCAACATATATCACCTGAAGAAGGCCGGAGCATACAATGTTCGAAATACTGTGAATATGACAATAAAGATGAGGATAACAGTTCGAACAATGTAAATAGTATAAATAGTTACAATATCTCAATTCAGAAATATAGACAGATACTGACAGTATTTTTTCAAAACTTTCAACAATATTTACCATTTTATTTGAATATAAAAAGTAAACTTTTAAGCAGATAATTATTTATAAATAAGATACAAGGGAGATAAATGTGTTCAGATTTCGATATGCAAGTAGTTTATTCATTTTTTTTTTTAATTAATTCACAATGGAGATAAAAAAATGAGTTAATCTTTGAAATCTTACAAAAACAATAAAAACAAAAAACAAACAAGGTACAAAAAAAATTTTTTCTACAAATATTTTCACGGCAACTGCTCCGACAAGCTTTTTTTTCTTGGTGTCCCGACTACATAAATTTAAGTGTTCTACTAGATTGGCATCTAGGTCCCACCCTTTTACTGTTGAAATAGTTAAATGCAGCTGCCACTTCTACACCAAGATTTTTCTCGTACTTCCTGCCTGTAGAAGTCCCTTCGGCTTGCTTGCTTCTCTGACTAGAATCTTCAAAAATTTTAATGCAATGTCAATCGCCATCTTCTATCTTCTTGAATCCTGTTTATCTTTTATCCTTTTCTCAATCCCTTCCTATACTCCGTCTTTTCTCTCACTTTCACTCTTTGTAACCCCTTGCATACTAGTGGCATTCACTCCATTGCTTGGGGTGAAAGGATTTTTAAAAAAAAGAAAAAATATAACTTTCCCCCCCATATTTCTTGTTTTTTCAGGATTAATGTCTATATTGATGATATTTTAAGGGGTTTTTGTTTTTTTCTGACTTTACGAAAACTAAATTGTCCACTTGCAAATTCAGAATGACAGTTTTGGGGATGTAAAAGATCACAGTTCTCCACAGACTCTTCCAAAACCTTCTCCATGGTTTAGAATTTAGAGTTTTCTTAGACTGGTTGCCAGCCAAACCTAGAGAGCTTGACCTACCTTGATATTTAATCCATAGCTGGGGTAGCAAAGATAGATTCATGCCTTGCCCAAAGACAGTGTGAAAGTGAATGCAACAAACTAGACCAAAATTCGAACATGGTTTTCTAATTTCACTTTTATATTACACCACCCACATATCCAAAATGACATTGATATATTTTTTTTTACCTTTTTTTTTTTTTAAATTTCTTAAATAATTAGGATTTTGGGGGTTGAGTCACAAAT
Organism: Acanthosepion esculentum; assembly: GCA_964036315.1. Lineage (NCBI taxonomy): Eukaryota > Metazoa > Mollusca > Cephalopoda > Sepiida > Sepiidae > Acanthosepion > Acanthosepion esculentum. Next base: position 3,535,508 of record OZ038516.1, on the reverse strand, counting down.
TTATAACGATCAATGTTCTGGTTTGAATTAAATGAGTGCTCATCACCAACATCACCGATTCTAACATCCAGAAGAGTAAATCATTGCATCTTCTTGGGCTAACGTTTTTCTGCTGCAGCTACGAAAGTCAGCTCACTATGTCAAGTTATACAATTTTTTTTTTGCCAGAATCTATCTTAAATATTGCTGCCACATTTGGTCTGGTGCTCCTGCTATATATTTAGAGATTCTTGATAAAATCCAAAGGAGAATCTGCAATGTTATTGGTCCTGACCTGGCATCTCAGCTTCAGTCACTTTCCCATTGCCGTACCTTTTATTTATAAGTCTACCTTTTGTCTTTGCTTTGAATATTGCTGCTACATTTAGTCTGGTTTTCCTGCTATATATTTAGAGATTCTTGATAAAATCCAAAGGAGAATCTGCAATGTTATTGGTCCTGACCTGGCATCTCAGCTTCAGTCACTTTCCCATTGCCGTACCTTTTATTTATAAGTCTACCTTTTGTCTTTGCTTTGAATATTGCTGCTACATTTAGTCTGGTTTTCCTGCTATATATTTAGAGATTCTTGATAAAATCCAAAGGAGAAACTGCAATGTTATTGGTCCTGACCTGGCATCTCAGCTTCAGTCACTTTCCCATTGCCGTACCTTTTATTTATAAGTCTACCTTTTGTCTTTGCTTTGAATATTGCTGCTACATTTAGTCTGGTTTTCCTGCTATATATTTAGAGATTCTTGATAAAATCCAAAGGAGAATCTGCAATGTTATTGGTCCTGACCTAGTATCTCAGCTTCAGTCACTTGCCCACTGCCATAACATTGTTTTCTTGTGCCTTTTCTATATATACTCTTATGGTAATTGGTCTGATAAACATTCCTCTATGGAAATTTATTCTCCACCTCCCACAGATAAATTGTACATATGAGGACTAGTTAAGGCTTTATAGAGACCCTGAGGTACTTTGGTGGCTGTAGTAAGAAAGTGTTGCTTTGTTGTAAGGAATACTGTAGTATGTTTGGGTCAGTAATTGTGGCTAGCTAAGTTTAATTATAAGACAAATGAAGACTGGTTTTCCCCATCCCCACTTTTTGGCATTGTGCCACATTTTTGTATTTACAAAAAATAAATAAATATAACTTTCCTCAATGGTACCGAGACCTTAGAAATTTAAGTGCAGTACTAGATTGGCAACAATGTCTCATCATTTTATAGTTGAAATGGTTAGATGCAACTGCAAGTTCTATGCTAAGAGTTTCTTCTCTCTTCTTGCTTTCCAGTCAACTTTCATCTTAAAAAACATTAAATGCAATGTCAATCGTTATCTTCTGTCTACTTAATTCTTGTTATTTTATTGTTTTCTCACCTTAATAGCAGTTTTTCTCATATTCTCTAACACTCAGTAACCACTTGCATCTTAGTGGCTTTATTGTCTTGCTTGGGGGTGAAATGATTTAAAAAAAATATCATCAAATCATTCTGCTATGAAGACACACAGAAATAAACAGATTGTTGCTATAAAAAACACAGAGACAAACAGATTGTTGCTATAAAGACACACAGAGACAAACAGATTAACATGATTAAAAACAAAAACAAACAACTTGATAAACTTTCTGAAGTAAGTTTAAACCAAAAATTCTCTGAAGCTATTTTCAGTAAAAAGTGTCAAAAACAAATTCAAATGATAACAGATTTTGTCATTTGCTACATTTAAGATGAAAATTTTTCACAGCAACTTCAGAGTGTACACATCCAGATGGTAACAAGTTCACTAAATTTAACATTTTAGACATCGTCTTTAAAGTCAACAATTGTTTCCAATAACCAAGTTGAATAAACATCAGATTATGGATTGATTAATTCCTTTTTTATGGTTTATCAACCCATTGCAGGTTATTTAAAGTCAAAAAATATTTTTAGATTGTAAGAATTTTTTTTTTTAGATAATAATGGTTTACTGATACAAGTCTTACTAATTAACCCATAGAGGAAGGGGAGATTCATACCTAATCAGAATTTGATAAACAAACAAGAAATTATAATGTGGATATAAAGTAGGGGATCGATTCTACATTACAATCAGTATATAAACTGATCCTTCAATTTGTGGTTGCAGTAGTTTCTATACATTTATATTCCAGAGAATGTCAATAAATCAAAAAGACATGCCTGTGTATTTGAGTCATTCATTCATTTTCTACTGTTTATCAACCTTTTGCAGGTTATTTAAAGCCAGAAAATATTTTTAATTGTAAGAATTTTTTGTGATAATAATGGTTTTAGTAGTACAAGTCTTACTAATTAATCCATAGTTTGGGGAAGAGGAGGTGGATTTATACCTTTCCCAAGGGTATTTGCATGTAAGTGAATATAACAGACTTAACAAGAATTGGAACTTGGCTCTCAGATTAAAAATTCTGAGCCATTATCCATTATGCCACTTACATATCAAAAGCTTAAAGCATCTGGTACTTCCAAGCAGACACCAATTTAGGTACTGACCATGTCTGATGTTGTTTAATTTCAGTGATCGTATGGGAGCTGGTGATTCAACTTAATTATGGCCATAAGCCTCAGATTCCAGAGTTTTAATACAAAACAAAGAGAAAGATGCAGTTTTTAATAAATAAGCATTAATTTAAATTATGGTTTTATGACTTTGCCAAGTTTTTAGAGGTGCTCTTTACACCTGCAAGATATTGTTGAAAGTTTTGAAAAATGTCAACTCAGAATATAAGATCAGGTAATTAAAATATTTCCTTGTTTTTGTTGTTTTGGGGGATTTTTTTATTTTTGTAAATTCGTAAATTAAAAGAAAATAAGGATTTGGGAAGGGAAAAAAAAAATCACCATTTTGAATTAGAGTAACAAAAAAAAGAAAAAGAAAGATAACACAAGGTAGAAAAACACAAAAATGTCTGAAATAGAAAAAAGAAAGAGAAAAAATGTTTAAAAAGAAGAGGAAAGGTAAAAGAAAGAAAGAAAAACAACAAAGCAAGCAAAGCCCGTGCAAAACTTTCTTTAAATACTCAGCAACATTTTAGAATCTTCATTAAACGTGAAATCATTGTCCTTTCTTTCTTGAAAGATTCATTCTTTTTTCCTTACAAGTTAATCGTACCAGCAATTACCTGCAAATTCAGTTCAATTACATTCACAACCGATGGTCATCTCTTCATTTTTGACTCTCAAAATAATTTGAAACGAGACACAAACAAAAAAACAGTCAATATTTACATCTTTCACCAGATTTGTCAATTTTGTCTAACTCCCCATCAATTCTATGTAAAAAGTTAACCCTAACCAAAACCATTCCAAATTTTTAGATTTGTCTTTTCATTTGACAATAGACCAAAGTTCTTGCTCAGAAGTCATATCCACATTGGAAGGGCCCTATACATTATTCAACAACCTCAACACTTATAAACCTCCTCCTCAAATTGAAATTGGAGCTTCCTAATGTCTGCAGTTAACACTGATACTACAAGCTATTTCTTAGTGCATTCTTTTAACCCCATCTTTGAGACACAACTATTGAATGTTGGAAATCAAATTAGAAAGGAAATAAAATTTGATTCATAAATGAAGCCATAAATCTTTTCTGGGATAAAAAATCAATGTCTGTTTAGACCCCCTACAAAATTCTAAGTTAAGGTCAACATTTGAAAACTGTTATAGTTTAAAATATCTTAAAGATATGATTAAAGATTATAAAACAACTTAAAAACCTTTGTTTAACCCTTATAGGGGAGTCAACCAGAATCAAAATCTGAGACTAAATTAAAGATCACAAGAATCTACTCAAAAAGATTTACAATTTGTTATAATCATTTCACACCATGCAAGGCAATAAAGCCACGAAGACACAAGGAGTTACTGAGTGTGAAAGAATATAAGATGAAGACAAAATTAAGGAGAGAGGTCAATAAAAGAACAGGAATTAAGACGATATATGATAACGATTGACATTGCATTTAAATTTTTGAAGATCAAAGTTGGCTGGAAAGTAAGACGCCAGAAGAGAGTTCCACAAGCGAAAAGTGTGAGAGAAATAAACTCTTAACATAGAACTTACAGTTACATCTAGCATTTCGGCTGTAAAATAATGAGACCTTGGTGCCAATCTAGTACTGCACTTATTCATAAAGTCTGGGTACCATAGAGGAAATTTCATCAAAGCAATTAACATGAAAATATTTAGAGAAAAGGTACAGGAAAGCTGCATTATGGTGGTGGGAAACAGACTGAAGCCAAGATGTCAGGTCAAGTCCAGTGACATTGCAGATTCTTTGGATTTTATCAAGAATCTCTAAATATATAACAGAAGCACCAGAGCAGATGTGGCAGCAATATTCAAAGCAAGGATGAATGGTAGAATATGTAAGATAGATTCTACTGGGAAAAATTGTCTAGCACAAAACATTGAACTAACTTTCCCAGCAGCAGACCTAGCAATTGATTCAACAGAATCAGAATTGATGTGCCATAAATCTATATTCATTTTTGATATTTCAGAGAAAACTTTAAATATAATTTTCTTTCTACTACAAAAAAAAAAAAATGGTGAAAAATTGCCACTCTATTTTAATGGTAAAGTTTTTTTCTTTAAATTTACATTAAAAATATTAATTAAAAACTTCCTCTTATAATTATGCTTGCCTTGCCTTCATTAGTTAACATGACCATTACGTCCTGCCAATCTCTCATAAATAATGTATTATTCTGCATTTTCATCACAGGAAAAGATATTACTGGGTTTCATTGAGAAAAAGAAAGGGAAAATAGAAGTAGATAGAGAGAGAGAATTAAGCTGATAAAAAACAGATACTACACTTTATTCTTAGCCAAAAGGCCATGAAGCAAACGTGATAAAAGCACCATTTCAAGCGATAGAAACCGAGTCAGACAATTACCAAAAATCCAGTTACCATCAATTAAAAAGAAACAAAAAAAACAGTCTGTTGAATTATTTTAAAATTATTATTAAGAGAAATGTTGAGACAGAGATTTGGCCAAAATGAATTAAGGGAAGATAAAAGTGTTTTATGTCTCCTGCCAATACCTCAAATATTCCGTTTTGATTGCAAGAAAAGAGGAGAAAAGACAAAAGTGAATGAAAGCAAGGAATGAAGGGAAAACTGTTTGTCAATTTCAAATATGTTCACTTGTACCCACTTCTTAAAATAACAATCAACATTCGTATTTATGTCTGTTAAACAAAATATTGCAATAAAAACTCAAATATTAAAGATGTGATAGAATTTCTATGGCTATTTTATTGTCATATAATTTGCCACAAGCTTATACATTCATTAACTGAAGAATTAAGATTCATCGGAAAATTCAAATAGGAAAACCGTGAAATTAAGACAGGTCTTTCTAGTTTTGTTAAAGTTGTTAAGCTCAAATATTTAACAATGTGATAGTGAAATTTCTATGCATATTTTATTGTTGTAGAACTCGCCATGAGCTGATTTAATCATTATCTTAAGAGTTAAGCATTAAGATTCATCAGAAAATTTAGATAGGAAAACCATGAAATTTTTTTTAGTCACATTAATTCAGCTAACAGTAATTGGATGATGGTTAAGTGACACCTGTTGCACATACCTCCCTTTACTGGGCAAGGAACGATGTGAAAAGGATCAAACACCTTGGAATTGAATCCCCACCCCATCGTAAGGAAATACACGGGGGGGGGCAGGTGTTACCAGATTGTCATCCTGTGATGGTTTGCATCATCCATTATATATATATATATATATATATATATATATAATTATTTATTTAAATATTATAACATAAATATGTTATAAAATCACTACAAAAATAGCCATTTTTTTTCAACACTCCCGGTGTCTTATCAAGTGACCTTCATTTGATAAGACACCGGGAGTGTTGAAAAAAAATGGCTATTTTTGTAGTGATTTTATAACATATTTATGTTATAATATTTAAATAAATAATTATATCTGCTCTACTCTGTATTGAGCACTCTTTTAAGAATAATAATTGTTGGTTATTGGAATTTATTCCGTATATACCAATCCCATACTTGGATATATATATATATATATATATATATATATATATATTATATATATTACTTTTCTTCATTTTCACTCTCTCATGGTCATGTGTGATGCCATGAACTGCAATGCGATATTTGCTTCCTGCATTTCATATGCACAAATTTATCATTGCATAGCAATCTTCCATGCAAACAAAACAAACTATCATTGTTGCAATGTCTGCATAACCAATCTAAAACAAAATTACCATCTTTATTATTAAATTTATTGTAATGTACTTGTAATCTCTGATGATGGCTTATGTAAGCCGAAAGCTTAGACAGGATTAACAATAAAAACATGTATCAACATAGTGATTTTCTTTTGTGTTTCAGTGATAATGCTAAAAAGCTTATTCGACAATATGAAAGGAACTTACTGAAAATAAATAGACAAAACTTGCCTATATTTTTTAATGAAACATGCATTAATATATATATATATGAGAGAGAGTTTTAGGGACATGGAACGTCAGAACACTAACTGAATGTGATCCATTAGAAATGAATTTGTCTATATTTCTGAGATGAGGTATTATGTACAGTATTTACATTAGTCGGACTATTGTCCTCATCTTTGTCGCTATATTTGTCACAAAGTTTCGGCCGTTGTACGCTCCAGCCTTCTTCAGGTGGTTGCAATTTCGAACCGAATCCTTTATTTCGATCACTGGGGTAGACTGTTCTAGTTCCACGAGCCATGTTTGATGGATGTCAGTTATCAGTTATCTCCTGGTAATTTTCCCTCTGAAAGTTCTCCACTGCCTGAACCGGGTATTGAACTCACACTCTTTGGGTCTGTCACTGGATCTAACCAACGACTTTATCCACTGTACCATGTGTCCTTGAGAACAGTCTACCCCAGTGATCGAAATAAAGGGTTCGGTTCGAAATTCCAACCACCTGAAGAAGGCCGGAGCGTACAACGGCCGAAACGTTGTGACAAATATAGCGACAAAGATGAGGACAATAGTCCGACTAATGTAAATACTGTAGAAATGAATTGTCTAAATATTAATAACAAAGAAGTATGCAGAACTAGGTGGGTAAAAAATAGAGATTTTGTAAATGATAGGTACTAACAAGGCTTGACATTGTTTAACTTTAATACAGGAATGAGTGTTTTAACGTAATGTGTCCATAACCCTGATGAAGAAATTATGGCAATTATCTAGTAGGATTCTTCCCGTTAAACTGTCGTAATAATCACAATGTGAAAAACAGATTAACTTTTGCTGATGGAGTGCATTTTTATAAAATTAAATTAGAACATGCCTTTGATTTTAGGAATTTGCTGAAAAGATTAAAACAAAATATTGTTTCATGACACAATGTTTTACATTGTAAATATTTGACAGAATAATTAAATAAAGAACAATAAGGTTTTCCTGCTTGTTACTGGCTTAAAATAATAAGCCTCACTAACCTGGCACCATATACTAAGTCATATTTACAAGTGTAATTTTATAATCCTTATTTAATAATCTATGACAGAGGTGGCCAACCTTGCTTAAAGTGTCACCTATGATAAACTCGATATATTACTGGAGTTGTATCCAGACTAAGCACAACCGAGCGCAAGATGAAGAGCACTACACATGATAGACATGCTACAAAAGGGGCCATTCGAAATTATAACAGAGTCAGCGGCAGTCCGTTGCAGTTTCATGACTGGATTCTGCATGATTTATTCCATATGTGCTGCAGAGGGAGATCATGAAATCAAGTTGGTAGGTCACTTCCTGGCAAGTTGAGATGTACCTTAGACAAAATTCACATCATCGGCACTATTTTCTAGTCTGATTTTCTTTCACCGCCAACCAAATCTTCCAAAGCCAAACAGTGATACAGAATGGATGATGGAAACAGGTTTTGGTAAAATTGAAAGCATCTGAACCTGCAAATTTGGTCATCAACACCAGCATCATAAAGGAAGAGATCAGCAAAGAAGAAATTCAGTTCTTGAGTAGATACGGGATAAAGTCGCCACTACCGAGATAAGAAACAAAATCCCTTTTCCAGCACTTTTACCAATTCTGTGTGCATATTACAATAAGAGGAGAATCGTGTATTAAAGCTTAAATTTTTTCAAATATGAAGTAACTTCAAAATGAAATATTTTCACATTATGATGTTAAGAATTATGTTTACAGATATAACTCATTGTACCTTCTCGGTCTCATGTTTACAACCGACATGAACAAGAGTGATTCTGTTGAATCAATTGCTTGGTTTTCTGCTAGGACAATCTTTCTTGCACAATTAGAAATCCACCATTTACCTGTGTAATGAATGTTTATGCTATATCTGGTACTCCTACTAGATACCTCAAGATTCTGGACAAAATCTAGAGAAAGGTTTGTAAGATTATAGGCCCTGATCTGACATCTCAACTTCAGTCACATTCCCACTGTCATGACATTCCTGTTTTTTCTACAAATATTTTCATTGGAATTGCTCTGATGAGTTTTCCTCCTTGGTACCCTGAACACATGAATTTAAGCGTACTACTAAATTGGGAACAAGATCTCACCATTTCACTGTTTAAGTAGCTTGATGTAACCATATTCTAATAGTTTCTTTTCTCACACTTCCTGCCTGTGGAACTCTTCTGATTTCTTGCTTCCCTGCCACCCACAATTTGCAAAAATTTAAATCCAATGCCAATTGCAATCTTCTGTATTCCTGAAACCCATTCTTTTATTCTTTCTCCTCACTAAATTCTTCTCATTCCCTTTCACTCCCAGTAACCCCTTGCGTCTTAGTGGCATTATCGCCATCTTCTGTCTTCCTGAAACCTTTTCTTTTATTCTCCTTTCTCCTTACTAAAGTCTTCTCATTCTCTTTCACTCCCAGTAACCCCTTACATCTTAGTGGCATTATTGCCATCTTCTGTCTTCCTGAAACCTCTTCTTTTATTATCCTTTCTCCTCACTAAAGTCTTCTCATTCTCTTTCACTCCCAGTAACCCCTGGTATCTTAGTGGCATTATCAACATCTTCTGTCTTCCTGAAAACTGTTTGTTTATTGTCCTCTCTCCTCGCTAATGTATTCTCATTCTGTTTCACCCCCAGTAAACCCTTGCGTCTTAGTGGCATTATCACCTTGCTTGGGATGAAATGATTAAAAGAAAAAAAATGTCACTCAAGTTAAAATATCATCTAATATCTCGTGCTTGTAATGCAAGTCTTTTAATATTTGGAATGGTTTCTGATACGCAAGAACAAAGATGAGGCAAGAAATTAACCTCAGATTTTAAAAATGGGGGCAGTTGAAATAAAATATTTCCATCTAAATTTTGACCAATATAAAAATATATACAAAAGAAAACGCAAAAAAAAAGAAAAGAAAAAAAAACTATTTTAACTGAAATATTTGAATGATAGTTTAATCTATGGTCTTTTCATGGTGCTCTATACATAAAAATGTGTGTGTGTGTGTGTGTGTGTGTGTGTGTGTGTGTGTGTGTGTGTGTGTGTGTGAATATAAACATTAACATATACACACAGATAGAGAAATAGATATATACAAAAATTTCCTCCCAAGCAGAATATATATATATATATATATATATCACAGCAGCATGCAATTTGCTTGAAGCTGCGGAAAAATAAAGTTTTTTTTCAATAAATATTTTTTTTAAAATTTTCTTTGCCCTTCCTTTAACTGAGAAAGCTGAGAAGCAGTAAAAGTGAGGAGCTAAGTGTTGCTCTTCATTTAAGCAAATGTCTTGTAAGGATTCAATCTAGTAAGATTTTCTGTGTTGGCAAATTTAAAAAGAAAAAGCTTGGAACACCTCAGCCGACCTGTAGAGTTTTAATTGCAGCAAAAGTTTTTTTGTAGTGATTATTTCCCTAATCTCATAACTAAGAAATGCTTTTTTTCTTATTTTAAAACCAGCAAAAAGCTTCTAAAATGCTTTCTCATTTCAAGGTTGTGTGAAATATTTTGTTTAAATCATAAACAAATATTCATTTAAAAAGAGAAAAAAGGATTTTTATGATAATGACAAACTAAATAATATTAATTTTATAAGAGAAATTCTTTAAACATGAGAAATGTCATTTTGTTGTAGCTCAGCACTTTAAAATTTTACTCCTTCCAAGGAATTTCCACACAATAAAATGCAACCTTGAAGTGATGATGATGCTATCAGAAGCTTTTTAAAGCATTTCTGTAATATGAGATGAGGTAAAAAAAATTACCTCTTTTCTTTTGATCATGTCTTCTCAGCTTTCTAACAGCAGGTGGAACTCTTTTGTTTAAGAAGAGAGGAAGACATAGAAGATAACACTGGTCTACATTCAAAATGCTTCGGAAATAAAATGTTCATCTTTAATAATTTGGGGTGCTGAACATGAAAATGATGTAGAAAATTAACAATCATTATATTAATCAGATAACTAATTGACTTGAAAAAAAAATAAAAAGTAAGAAAGACCTTATGTATGGCAAAAAAAATCCCAAACAGTTGCAGCTCAGAAACAATGGATACTCTAAAAAGTAAGCAGAAGATACATGAGAAAAAAATTCTATTAGGTTTGTGAATTTTTTAAATGAGGACTTCCTATAATACACCAATTTACTAGGACGAATGTCTTCATCTTGATCATTATAGTCACTTTTCCTGTGTTTTTCTCATTGGATGTCTTCAGGTATCAGTTGTAGTTTGTAACTATTAGAAAATTTTGTATCAAACCCTTTGTGGGAGTAAATTTTAATGCTTTTAATCCATAAGACAATATGTTCTGAACATGGTCAGGAATTGAATCTCTGTGTTGGGTATGAAATAAGTCATATATTCCAGCTCCATGGACAAGACAAGTAACATTGCAAAGACAAATTAATTAGATAGAATTAATTAATGAGAGAGATTATTTAGTATGCATAGTGGATTGATCCTGACCTGGCATCTTGATTGCAGTCATTTTCTCACTAATGTGACATAACTTCCTTATGTCTCTTCTATAAATACTTTCATGGAAATTATTCTGATGATCTTTCCTCCTTGGTGCCTCAACTGTATGAATTCAAGTGTGCTACTAGATTGGCAATTAGGTCTCACTGTTGAACTAGCTAGATGCAACCATATTTTCTATTCTAATAGTTTCTTTTCTCATCTGTGGAACTCTCTTCCAATTTCTTGCTTCCCTGACACCTACAATCTGCACAAATTTAAATGTAATGACAACTACCATCTTCTGTCTTCCTGAAACCTGTTCTTTTATTGTCCTTTCTCCTCACTCAAGTCTTCGCATTCTATTTCACTTCCAGTAACACTATATGTCTTAGTGGCATTGCTGTCTTGCTTTGGGAGGGGATATGATTTTTAAAACTAAATAAAAAGAAAGAATGAAGAGTTTGATTTATAATTGCCAACTATGATGGATACCTGAAGAAGGTCAGACGGTAACACAACAGAAAGATTGTAACTATAACAACAAAGATGATACTAATCTGAGAATACCAGTATATGATAGGTCAATGACGTTTCATGGAAATAGTGCTACTTTTCTGTTCTCAAAAAGATTTTAACTCATAACTAAATGAAAAGAATACGTCAAATGTGATTTTATATTTACACAGATTTAAAACAGCAAATGATCGATCAATTAGAAAATAATGAAATAAACTTTACAACCAATTTAGTCAAAAAAAATTCCCAAATTCCTTGACTCAATTCAAATTGGAAAATAATGAAATACAATAATTGAAAACAAAAATTTTAATTGTTACCATTGAGATCTCAATGAATATTCTTAGTAATTTTGCAATATTTGAAATAGATTTTACAACCCAATTTAGTTAAAAAAAAATTTCAAAAAATCTATGACTTGATTCAAATCATATCAGTAAATGAATTTTTAAAAAAAAATTTGTTTTAAATCCTTTCATCCCAAGCAAGGCAATAAAGCCACTGAGATGCAAGGGATTACTGAATGTGAAAGAATAAGTGAAAAACATAATGAAGGAGAGAGAATAATAAAAGAACAGGAATTAAGATAAAATATACCCAAGAAAACAAAATTCTATATTGAATTTAATTTGATTTTCAGAAACTTTGCACCATCAGAAATTTCTGATAATAATTATAAGAAAAATTGTATTTTGTACAACCACACCCACCCAAAAATGGTCAACCATTTTGGGAGTATAACAATTTTAAGTCAAGCAGAATCTGTAGTGGGTAAGGTGGTCATCACAGGGTTTGACTGAGCCAGGCCAAGATTAAGGTTGTTTTGATGCACTTCCAAAAATATGTGAGCTGTAGCGGACAAGATGATTCTCATGGGTCTCAATGCACTTTCATAGAATGAGATTCAGCAGCAGCTACAGATGTCTTAAGTAAATTGCTCAATAGAGTAATAACAGTAAACAAAGTAAAACATTCAAAACTTGTCTTCCCACCTCAGAGTTTTGCAGAAATAGTATTTGCTCTTCATTTCTATCCAGCCTTGATTATTGATACAAGTAAAACAAACGACAGTTTGGGATTTTTCCTTTTTGCCAAATTAAAATTCCGTAAGTTGATAACATGTACTGTCATGTGCAATGTCAATCTTACAATCATTGCATCATCATCATCTCATCCCCATCATTGCATCTACTGGTAAAGTATACAAGATGAAGATTGAGATGACAACAATGTAAAATATGAATCATTTTTGCTTTCAGCATATCCAAAATCTGTAAAGAAAAGCATTTTATATCCGAAGCACAAAATTTGTTGAAGTTTGTAGACCAGTGTAAATAATAGCGAATTGATATTTAAAAAAGGAAAAAAAAGAAAAAAAGGGGGTTGGGAGAAAAAAGGAAGAAGAAAAAAAAAGAAGAAAAAAAAAGAAGAAAAAAAAAGAAGAAAAAAAAAGAAGAAAAAAAAAGAAGAAAAAAAAAGAAGAAAAAAAAAGAAGAAAAAAAAAGAAGAAAAAAAAAGAAGAAAAAAAAAGAAGAAAAAAAAAGAAGAAAAAAAAAGAAGAAAAAAAAAGAAGAAAAAAAAAGAAGAAAAAAAAAGAAGAAGAAAAGAAGAAAGGAAATGGAAAAAAAGGAAAAGAGAGAGAGAAAATGGAAAAAAGGAAAAGAGAGAGAGAAAATGGAAAAAAGGAAAAGAGAGAGAGAAAATGGAAAAAAGGAAAAGAGAGAGAGAAAATGGAAAAAAGGAAAAGAGAGAGAGAAAAAAAGGAAAAGATAAAAGGGAAAGAGGAAAGGGAAAGAGGAAGGGGAAAGGGAAAGAGGAAAGAGAAAGAGGAAAGGGGAAAGGGAAAGAGGAAAGGGGAAAAAGAAAAAAGAAAACAAAAGAAAAGAAAAAAAGCAAGAGAAAAGATTAAGGAAAAAAAAGAAGAAGAAAAAAAAGGAAAAAAAGAAGAAGAAAAAAAAGGAAAAAAAGAAGAAGAAAAAAAAGGAGAAAAAAAAACAGAAAAAAAAAAAGAAAAAAAGAGGGCAACAATGCTGCAATCAGACAGAGATAAAGTTATGGGCAGAATTGGTCTTACTTTTGTTTCTGACAACTGATATTCACCAGTTTGTCTTGAATCGGGGAGAAACAGCATCCAACTATACCCAAAGTAATATCTACCACTGGCTGAAGAGTGTTGAGGTGTTCCAAGCGCTATAAAGGTCAAGAAACGTCACATGACTATACAAAAACTAACAGCCAGCAACAAAAGAAAAACTTTTTAAAATGTCTATTTTTCAAGTATATTTGAATGAGAATAAAGCTTATTCATTTTTGCAACAATAAAAACATCAACAGGAAGAAGAAGAATGACAATTTATGGTAAGAAAAAAAAGAAGAAAGAAAGCTAAGATATTTCATTTGAAATATGTACCATTGTCAAATCTTTAAAATCTTTCTCTTAAGGCTCAAATGGTTGGCATCAATCTTTTTGAATTTGTTGTTTTTCAAGGGTCACAATATTTTGACACGTGTCTTCTTCGTTTTCAGCTGCAATTTCTTGAGGCATTTATGTTTACCTTTGTTTGGCACAATGTAGAGCACTCATCAACAATTTTTTTTACACTATTGTTTATCTAATACAAGGCCCAAAAGCCACTCAATGTAGAAAGGTAATGTTAATGAACATATTAACTGTTTCCTTATAAAGAAACATTCAGCATTTATTGACAGAGCAGCCAGTACTACTTTCGAGTGAAATTTATAAAATGTTTCTCTTAAAACATTTTTGCAAGAAAATAGGTTTCTCAAGTCCAGTAGCTGTTATTGTTCATTTATCTAGTATTGATGGGAGTTTCCTTCCTAACCTTTTGTTTGAAGCAGTGTGGGAAATCAACATCTTGATTAAGTCATTATTTTCGCTTCGAATCGCATGTGGTTCAAAGAAAGGTGGGTCTCTTCACCAAAACTCATAAGATTCACTCACTCAAAATCATTTTTAACAGTTGATCTTAGAAAGTAGTTGTATACAGCTGACAGTTTAGATATTTTTAAATTGTTCTATGAAAGTCTCGATCTGATGAGACGATTTAAAAATATAACTTGAATTTTAGGTTAATGTTTTGGTTCAATCGTAAATTCTTGTGTTGAGTGAAACTACCTCTAGTGGAGCCTATTCTGTATTCAATTTGCCTCTCTCCTCTACTAAATTTGTTATAACTGATCCATACTTTGGGGCATCTGAAGTATTTAGTATTTACTAAATCCACATCCTGAATGTTTATGAAGGATTCAGGATCAGTGCCATCACTGCTTTCATTCCAATTTCAAAATCATAGTTTCTATTTTGGAAAGGTTTATTTTGAGTCCTAGTTCTTCAAAGATGTAGATGGTTACTGCATGAAGTTGTTTTATGAACGTAACAGGCAGTACTAAGAAGGTCAAATTATGAGGGTACATAAGATAGAATACGGTTGACTTGAAAAGATTAAAATTCTAGTGATTCAGGAAGCATCCTCTTGGGAGTCTATTCTACATAGTAGCAATTCTCTGGAATAAGCTGCTTAAATGAAATGTCTGTCTTACCATTAGAATACAAAGGGATTGATGATGGTTCGTCCCTGCATAGATGGTATAGTGGGCCTTAGCTGTAAAGGTCTGAACTGGTGGAACTTAAGAACATGGGAATAACAATAGAGTAGTGATCAGCTTGTAACATTTCATCTGTGAGGAAAGAGGTTGTAGGGTGGAAAATAATTCCTCACCTACAAGGCTGAGTAAAAGATTTAAACTCTGTTAAAGCTGGAAGGAGAGGATTGTGTAGCTCCAGACCAGATATGGCAGCAAATCTCCATATTTTTCTTGGCTGCTTGGCATTAATTTAAACTGTTTAAAAAAATAAAAAACAGGGATATCAACTCAAACACATGTAGCCACTAAAAATAATATTTATACTAATAAGAATCTATATATAAAGGAAATAATGCAGATCTTACAGGTCATTAATAGTGAATTCAGTTCTCCCTAGGTGCACCTTAGAAGTGGAAATTAACAAATTGTAACAGACATCAGAATAATTTTCAGTACTATGGTTTACAGTGAGTGATCTTTCACAGCACTCAACAAATTTATCCTTGTGTCAGACTTAACATTTAAAAGCTAAGATGAGTATTGATCTTTCAAGCTACAGAAAGAATATAAAATTCTTGTGGTATGCTCCAAAATTTTATTCTTGTGCCAGACTTGTTCATTTTTATTTTCTTAACTTTAGTGTGTTATCAAAAATAAAAATTTTAACATTAATAAAACAAGATCAAAATTCACACCAGATAAAATCCCCAAGAAAAACAACAAAAGTCGTTTGGCAGAGAAAGTCTTCACCTATGGCTATTTGCACAAACACTGACTGACATGTAAAACAATTTTTATCTTTAATTTTGATTAAAATACAATTATACAAAGTTTTTAATAAATAAACATTTCAACCCCACCCACCAAAATATCACTAACCTTGATTCAGAATAACACAAGGATAAATAAAGAGAAACAAAGTTAAGAAGATTGTGTTGCACCAATTTAAGTGAAGTGTGCCTCTCAGTCTTGAAGTGCTGGCAGGAAATACGTTAACTATCCCAGAGACAAGATGGGCCAAAACATACTACAATTTTTAAACAGATGTTAGAGGTTAATTAATAACAAATATTGTTTATACCCCTACAAAAACTACTGATGTACAATCATATTATAATTCTGTTCATCCCTCTCTTAGGTAGTTACTTAGCACGACCATTACGTCCTGCCAATACCTCATAAATAATCGAGTATTTCACTTTGATCATGTAGAAAGACAGAAAAGACATATACTTGATTTCAGCCAGAAAATAAAAGAACAAACGGAAGATAAAAATGTTTAATGGCTGTTTCAATGAAAAAGTTATCAATTTCAAATCTTTACATTTGTACCCACTTCTTAAAATAATGACCAGCATTCATATTTATGATTGTTATTGCAATATTTTGTTAAAGTTGTTCAGCTCAAATATTTAACGATATCATATGGGAATTTCTGCAGATATTTTCTTGTAGAACTTGCCATAAACTTAATCATTAACTTATGAATTAAGATTCATCAGAAAATTCAAATAGGAAAACCCTGAAATTATCACAGGTCTTTCTAGAAATTGTTCAAGTTTTTAAGCTCAAATACTTAACAATGCAATACAGTAACCTCTACAGATATTTTATTGTCGTAGAACTAGCCATGTGCTTATTCAATCATTAACTTAATTCTTAAGTTTCATCAGAGTATTAAAATAGGAAAACCGTGAAATTTTTACCGGTAGTATAAAATAATAAAATACTAAATGACTACATCATTTGTTCATGTTAGATAAATATTTTGTACAATTCATGAAATGCCTTTCACGTCATTACAAGTTATTTGTTTACCATTAGGTATGGTGAGAGAAGAGTCAGTGAAACCAAACCAGAGAGATTTTCAAAAAGCATGACCAGCTTTATTTATTTTTCACTGATCTTTCCTCTTATTCTCAGAGTTTATTATAATATTGTATGGAATGGAAATGCTTCGTCTAAGAAGTTCAAACAACTCAAAACTATTACATCTAATACCGCTAGTGTAAACAAACAGTATACTGTACTAGTAGTTTGAAGAGCAAAACAATCTAGTTATATGAATAAGAAAAATAATGTCTACGAGTTCAGTTTTCGTAGCTTAATCAGTAGGGTGTTGTCACTATAAAGAAGGATATAGAATGCCAGTTCTCACTGAAAACATATTTTTTATTTCCAATTCGTGTTTGCTTAATTATTATGAACTAATTGTAAAAATGACTTTACAGATAAGAAGGAAGAAGAGTTCATGAAAGTTAAAAATTAATAAAGAAAACTATATTATTTATCATTAACCTTTATCACTGTGACTTCATTTGCTGTACATAAAGTTTATCCTGCTACTGAAGGTAACTCTGATCATTGAACAATAGTGTTTGAATTTCATAGTTGTGTTGTCATATCCTGCTATGGTAACAGAAAACAACTTGAGTAAAATTACCAGTAAGGAATCTGCATATGAGTGGCCTCGAAAAAAAATGCAGTGGAAAGGGAAGTAATATTAATAATGCAGCATGCTAAAATTAAAAAAAAAAAAGAAAATTTGGTTTCATTTAAAGATGGGATTATCGGAATCCAAGTAACAAGAAAATTGATCTTATTTTCATTTTTAATGTCATTTTAGGATTAGACTTTGTCCTTCATTGATTTTACAAGCAGATTTTAAAATCAGAACTTAGCCGAGATGTCATGGGAAGCCAAATTAAAAACTTATGTATCGTAATCAAAACAAACATCTGCCTAATATCTACCAACCTAAAGAAGTTATTTGATGGGAGATTTTTTTTTTTCTAGATTTAGATAATGCAAGTAAAATGTTTGTTTTGCAATGTCAGTCAGTGTAGGCAGTGGAGATTATACACGTTATTAATGGTACATATAAAAATGAATTAGTTAAGACAGGAAAAGCAAATGATTTCTCTGATCAAAACACAAAAGATATTTTTTTTTTTTAAAGTGATTTTTTTTTGTAAAGTAAACAATTTAAAAGATTTTAAACATTCTGTTGAAAAAGGTTTTAGTTTGGTTTTATGCTCAACCTAAAAAATCTTCTACAAAAAAAAATATCAATAAAAGAAAGATGAAGAAAAGTACAGAAAGGTAAAAGCAGAAGACAAACACATAAAATGCAGGAAAAACTTAATATGGCCAACCCAATTTTTTTTCTACTTATACGAGAGAAAGGAAGATCAAACAAAACCTTTGAATTCAAAATTTCAGTGAATTTTTTTTGCCATAGATGGAATGTTGCAGAGTATTTAAATCAAGAATATTTTGCACAGAACAAAAAAATAAAATCAAAAGCTAAAATGAAAAGTAAAAAAATTAAAAAGCCAACAAAAAAACAAGCAAAAACATAACAATCAAATAAAAATTTAAAATAAATGGGTTTTTACCTAGCTTCATATAGTGGGTTAAAAAAAACAAATAAATACTACTTGCAAAATCCACACAGCTGAATTTTAATGTCGAAAGTATCTTTAAATACATCCAACAATTTCCATTTTGCAGTTAGTATTATTTTTGAAGATGGCATTAAAATGACTCAAAACCTGAGGACAGTAATTTTGCCAGAGGAGCAGTTATATTAAACCCTAAATTGGAAATTTCTTTTTGTATCTTTACATATGCAAATCATGCTGCTGTGTAAAGATTTAGTAATCGTAAAGAATCAGCACCAAAAATGAATTCTTCATCTGTCCTTCTCCAATATTTGTCACTGAAATTGATTTTGCAGGAAATTAGTATTTTTGCTGTTTTTAATAACTCTCGCTGTGGATTTTAAAAGATTTTTAAGGTAGTTGTATTTGGCAGTGGGGGAGGGATTTTCATAATTAAAATAATAAAAACATTGAAGCCAGGTAAAAACTCATCACAAAAAGAAAAAAAAAAGAAAAAGAAAAAAAAAAGAAAAAGAAAAAAAAAAGAAAAAGAAAAAGAAAAAAAAAAGAAAAAGAAAAAAAAAGTAAAAGAAAAAAAAGAAAAAGAAAAAAGTTTCAAATAAAAAATGAAAAGAAATTTATCTAAACCTGAAATTTTTTTTGTTGTTTCCATAATATAAAAACAAAAAGACAGTAAACAAGAAATTTCACAACTGAATAAATAACTTAAAATTTGAATTAAAAATGAAGGGAGATGCCAATTTGGAAGGGAATTTTTAAAAATACTAAAGTAATCATTATATAAAAATTACATTAATGTTCTTCCCAGAATTCCATTGGGCTTGTATAATAATTTAAAAAAAAAAAAAAAATTAACAAAAATCTGAATGACAAAAAAGCTTAGAACTATTCAATGTTTAGAGTTATTTATAATTTCAAGGTCTTGTACAAGGCTAAGCTAGATTAAGTAAAACTGAAAGAATTTGAATATAAAATTTTCTGATATTAATTAACTGTCAATTTTTTTCTCTATTTAATATTGTAATTTTTAAAAATTATAGCAAATTTTTTTCCAGATTTTTTTTTGCCAACAATTGTATTAAATGCATGTTTTCTGACTTTAAATTTCTTTTCCAATTCCTCTTTCTAAATGTAAGCACTTGAAACATTTATAACAAATGAGATGTTTTCTGAACTTTTAAGATGTTGTCTTCTATATTCTATAGATTCTTAGGACTATTGTAGTGATTTTTTCCAAGCGTAGCTCAGATGTGGCACAAGACCGACAGTGAGGATCGAACTCACTACTCAATCGTAATAGTTCTAGAGAGACAAGCTTGCTAACCATTACACCACCTAGAGGTGCCCTCTTAGGACTATTGTATGTAGTTAGCTTTGTTTTTTAACTTAATAATATTCCAAATACATTCAAACTGTTCACAAAGATATGTTGCATCTGGGAGTCTTCAGAAATCACTTCATACTTTTTCTTCATTTCCTCAATGCCAATCGCAGTTCGATAAATTATAAACCTGAATGTTAAGGTCTTGTATAAATAAAAATGTGAAAATGGATGAGACTGGCTGGAAGACATACTTTCATCCAATAAAGCAAAAATGCCTTCTGTGTTTGAACCATGTTAAAAGAAGTTAACAATGTCAGAGTCAAATTTTACAAAACAACTTCTGAAGACCACTTGCTTTTCTCATTTAACCTTTAGCACTCTGTAGGAGACTCTTTTTTTTATGGCAGCACCTAAAACAATCTTGACTGAAATTGAGAGCCAGGTTACTGCAATTTCAAATATATAGAACTAATAAAGAAAACACTATATTTTGAAGGGATTCCATACACAGTAAAAGGGGAAGTAATATTTATAAACAAGGCAGAGTGCTAAATATCGAAAGAAGTGCATACTACATATCTTTTGTGAAGCAGAAATGAAATTAAACCAATGATTTTGCTAATTAACATAATTAGCATAAGAATCTGGGTAATAACATACAAATAGTTAATATTAAAAAAAATCTTCATATTTCTTTTTTTTTTTCAGAAAGTATATAAATGAATTATATTATTCACTTAAAGCATTTTAATGTATTTCTTGACATTGCAAGTAGTCCAATCTCAACAATTCACTCTGATTTTGACTTGCAAAAATTGGAAAAAATAAATAAACATTAAATTTAATAAAACAAAACCATGACTTGTAGAATGCATGATAAAATTTTTAGACATATTTTTTGGGGAAAAACAGCATCTTCAATGTAAAGAAATATGGTATATATTAAATCTTATTCGTAGGAAATATTAAAATGAGTCTTGGCTCAAGTCTAAAATTTCTTTCAAATTTTTCCATCTGTTACTCATTTATGATTTTAATGTTTTTAGGCAATTTTTAAAAGTTTAATTTTTTAAAAATTAGGCAATTATTTTGTATAAGTAAAAATAAGAACTAATTCAAAGTATCAAATTTTTACTTTGTTGTTAACAAGAATCAAATTGAAAATAATGCATAACAATATCTGGAAAAAATTTTCTTAATTCTGACAATAATTTCTTTTGTCTTTCCTTCATTTCTATCAATTCAGTTTTATCCCAACCATTATTTTTTTGTTTTTTTTTTCCAGAATAATTTGGTCCAACACTTATTCTCTTCAGACAAGCAAAATGTGGCAAAAAATATCCTGCCACTCACAGTGTTCCATTTTGTCTGGAACAAAATTAGAAAAATAAATAGCTTTCATGTTTCAGTACAAAAATGATAGGTTCATTTGACTTTTAGCCTCAATAGCTTCATTATAAGATTATTATATTACAAATATAACATTTAGTGGAATTTTTAATGGTTGCCTATGAGTAAGAACATTTCTGTAACTTATATAATGATTGTCAAATTAAAATTTGGACTAAGATGCATGCTTTAGGTGAGATCAAAGATAGGAGAGAGAGAGAGAGCGAGAGGGGAGGGGAGCTATTTTTGTTAAATAAAAGAGAGAGTGAAAAAGAGAGAAAGGAATCCTAGGCATAGTATTTATTTATTCTGTCGCTAACAAAATCAGTGTGAGTTGTTTGTGAAGACAATTCTAACAGTTCTAAGCTGGGATTTAAAAGTGTGCTTCCCTTCATTTAGTATTCACACAAACCTGTGTTGTTTTCCGCAGGGGAGAGCTCTCCTTGGAAGTTCTGTTGCTTGGGACACTGGACTGACTAGTAACAACATTAACAGGTATTTGCATTGCCTTTGGATTGTTACAGCTACTCCCCGACAACGAAGAATCACTTTCGGAACCAGAAACAGTTAATCGGTCTTTGCTCACAGTGATCCCCACTTTAGGGGGGACTGCAGGCTTCCCGCTCCCAGCCGTACTTGCGACCAAGACCGGTTTATTTGGTGGGATTGGAGGCGGAGTCCCCCGCCCGACAGACACAGACTTCCGAGTTGGGCCTGAACTTTGACCAATCTGGAATGAAATTTTGCCTCCTGACGTACTGACCACAGTTGTACCGCCAGCACTGACACTAATCCGATTTCCAGATGATCCTTCGGACACTATCCGGATGTCTGATGCTGGGCTGAACATTTCTCCAGGAGAGATTGGTCGCTTCTCTGGTGATGAAGGTGAATGGTTGCTGTTTATTTGAAGGGCTGTTTTTTTACCATCATTTGAAGCTGAACGCATTGCTGAGGATGAAGAATTCTCTAAGACTATAGAACCAGGAGGTATATGTACAGTTTTTGCAACAGAAGTAGCAGCCGGTGCCACTGAAACAGTACGATCTGTGCACGGTTCCCTATTCGATGAGCAACTACTTAAAGCAGTTCCTGTATTTTTAGAATCAGCATCTTTGATGCTTTGCGAAATCATAAGTTTGCAATGCAACTCATCGACCTGCTGTCGTAGACTGTCTGCTTCAGATTGAAGTTCCTTATTTTTATTTTCCTCACGTATCACTCGACTTCGAAGTTGTTCTCGTTCTGTGTCAAATTCGCTTAACTGCTTTTCCATGGCTGCCTCCATCTTGAGAGATTTTCGACTCTCATGTACTAAGCCTTCAGCCATACTGATCATTTTATCTTTCTCGTCATTTAGAATGTGTTCCATCTCGCTGCACTTGTGTTTTTCTTGTAGAATCCTCTCACCCAATTTGCGACGCTCCCTTATCAACATTAAAGCGACTTGTTTGTGTTTGGCAGAATTTGCTCTTTCTTCTTCCAGGCTTGCCAATGTCTTCTTGAGATCTTTTTCCATTCGTCTGTTTTGAGCTTTCTCAAATTCAACCTGAAACACAAGCAAAGAGAAAGCCAATCAATTCATTTATATAAACAAGTAATATTTATATGTGTAAAATTTTTTAAGTATCAGCCCCTAAGAGATTTCAATTGTTAAGTCCATAGAATTCTAACTGAATTTTGACCAAATTCCTGTGTGACACTATTTAGCTATGGTAATTGGCTAACTAATTAACCATAGAAAATGAAACAGAAAATAAAGAGCTATAATGAAAGATAGACAGATCGACGTTAAAAGATTTTAATTTATTTACCAAAAAAAAAAAAAAAACCCTGCGGAGAGAGCTGTGCGTGAGGTCCAGTCGAGTTATCACCGAGGGAGATAGAAAGAAAGGCAAATATGGAATTATCGGCCAAAACAGGTGCTTGTCATAAAAATTTCGGTTGGAGACGAATGCCGAGAATCAATGTTAATTATCTTTCCAAGATATTGCTTATCTTTTGTTTTCTTGGATACAGGCGAAGTGAAGCAATGTGGCAATTATAAAATTTTGGCATTGTCTCAATATAGGTGAGAGGATTGCTATCATTTACTTTGCCAACAGACGCTAAGACATCGAATGGCAATGTGGCAATTGTAAACTTTTGGCAGTCCCCAGAAAATAGTGGAGAATTGAGATTTGACGAGGTAAAAGAATTTAATTTCTTAACAAGTCAAGGATTCCATGATAAAGCTAACTGGCATAAAGAACCAGATGGCAAACTTTGACAGTGATTAATGAGACGGTAAGAGTGCGGGATAAGTGACTTTTGAGTGGCCTAGGAAAAAGAGAACATGTGATAAAATTTAATTGGTAAGGAGAATTTTGTAAACAAAAATTCTAGATTATAATTTTAAGGAGGCCAGCTTAGCCACACCTGCACTGCTGAGAGATCATTGGTTGTATGGTGGCATGGTGATGGGCGAAGGTGAATGGATGAGAAAGGCGGAGAAGATGTTAATGCCCACTGAAGGGATTGGTATGAGATATCAATGTGAGAGAGAAAGAGTCTAGGAAGATAGCTCTCCTCCAACTTTCCCTCATGAACGACGGAGACCCCCACCCCGAAATGAGAAGTGGTTAAATTTCCAAAAATGGGAAATAATCAATTTTCCTGTCCTGACAACAAAGAGATTTCTTGTTAGAAATAGAGATTACCGAGAACCCCAAGCCACGTCGGGCCCACACACCGGGTTTTGATCGGTACCCATATAAATGACCGTCAATGGGTCGTTATGCAGTTGCAGCAGTATATAGTTTGAGCTGGAGATACAGTTGAGCTGGTTTTGAACCAGGGTGTTGCCTCGCAGAAGCTGACTGAGAGATTCCATGACCTCCGACTTCACCGATGCTACCAATAGCAAGTTATACTGACGAACAAAGTTAAGCCAGCACTTAAAAACTAAATTAGTTGACTTACGATATCAACTTGATTGAAATATAGAAGTGTCACATTTCGTAGGAAACGGACTGGGAGAAAAACACACTCCTGTATATAACAGAAGGATAAAGTTAAATTGTTATTTCTTAAACATACTTGGACCTCTTGGGTTTTTCCTTCATTTATTTTTCTTTCTTTGTGCTTGTGCAATGCCACCTTCAATTTGGACTCAGCTTACACTACGGCCTGACGCCTAACTGATCTCGTCTACCTAAGATCAAAGTCACAATGTGGGTAGGTTAGACTTGAGATCGAAGCAGTTACTCCAATAACCAGATGTTGCAAGTGAGCTGTGAACGATAAGTTGGCATTGAACCGGGACAGCTGGTGAAGCCGTTAACATCGATGACCAGAATTCGACCCTGGTGCCACATATTGGTACCTTGACCACTGGATTTGACCCTGGACAGCTGAGGGACACAGGCTGGTGGCAGCGACAAAGAGTCAACCCCAAAACACCGGTAGAAGAAACTTTAGAGCTTCGCGCCGCGACTGGGAGTTGACCATGGGTTGACGGCTTGATGTCACACATTGGTGCCATGACCACTGGATGCAACCCTAAACTAACCACTGCCACAGGAGTTGTGGAGAATTTCTCCCAGGACAATGCGCGGCGTCTCAAGTAGACAAACGGAAAGGCTAGAGTGGGAACCAAAGGACTATGGTTAATTATAACCATACGGTTCCAGACCCTCTAGTTCGACAGCCCGGAACCAGAGAAGAACGACCTGGAAATCATCTGTCAGGTGAGACACTTTCGGTTATCTCCCAATAATATTTCGATTGTTACTGCTCTGATTGTGTTTTTTTTTTGTTTGAATATGTCTGACCACGATTTAGATAGGATAGACATAGAGGAAAAGGGGTTGAGCAGGGATTGCCAGTAGACCTGAGGAAATTGTTGGGCGGACCTAGGATCTCAGCCTTTGATGGTAATTCAAAAAATTTTAGGGATTGGTTAGCAATTCTGGATAAGAGCCACATAATCTATGAAATATCAGACCGAGAAACCCTGTATTTGGCGTATGACGCCACGAGAGGGAGATCATCGGAGTTCATAAAGAGACTCTTAGCCAGTGAACCCCACTTGACATGGGAAAGGCTAGAAGTATTGCCGACTCAGGAGTTCGCTGACGAGAGGACAGCGATAGAGGCCATGAGAGCCCTCCTGAAGATGATGCAGCTCAAAGATGAAACCCCTGGAGAATTAGGAACCAGAGCAGAGAAGCTCTCTTCATTAACTTTCCCAGAGGAAGTAAGACACAACGCAATAATGCAGACCCAGTTGGCTGATCTATATATAGAAGCGCTCAGTGACAAGTGTATTCACCACAATGTACTGAAAGAAGGACCGCTAAGGTTGTTGGTGGCAGTGGCACTGGCTAAAGAGAGCCAGTGAGTTTGAGAGAAAGTAAGGAGGTAGGAAGGCGCAAGAGCAAGTCGGGAGGTAGGAAGTAAGGGGGAAGAGAAGAAAGTCCCCGCGTGTAATTGAAAGGTCAAGCAAGAGGTGGAGGAGCCTGAAGTTTGGGAAGAGGATCCCAAAAGAAAGGCTTGGTCGACAAGGCATGGGTTTTATAAACCCATGCCGGGTCGATACAGGCTGGTCTGCTGGACATGTGGATATGAGGACCACAGAGCAGCGAACTGTCCGACGAAGTGGGGATTGCACCCAGACTTTGAGCAAGACAGATGTACTAGGTGTGGAAAGAAGGGACACCTAGCCAAGTGGTGCGGGATAAGGAAAGGTGCCCCACCAATATTATTAAAAAAGGCTGCACCTGAAAGACAGGACCAGGGAAAAGCCAGTGGGCCGCCCCGGAAATAAGAGGGAGGGTGGCCCAGTTAAAAAGAAGAAGCATGAAACGTTGGACATGTGGCCGGGAGAGCCACTTAGGTAGAGGGCAGATCCCTCCAGAAATAAGAGGGAGGGTGGCCCAGTTAAAAAGAAGGAACATGAAACGTTGGACATGTGGCCATGGGAACCACTTGGGCAGGTCCCCCCAGAAATAAGGAGGGTGGCCCAGTTAAAAAGCAGCAGCATAAGGGATAGTGTAAGGGACTATTTTTAACCATTTCTTTACAAACAAAGCCTGTTATCGGACAATAAATATGTTACTTATTACATGTTGCTTATGCAATGGTTCTTGGACAAAAAAGTACCTGACCATTGTGATTAAAAGCAACAAAAATAAGATGAAAGAAAAACTAGCCAGAAATTAATGACAATGGTTTTCATCAAAGATCACTTGAACATTGCAATAAAAAGCAACAAAATTAGGATGCTTGTCTCCGTTGGTAGTTGTATAATTAAAAGAAAAAAACTTGTAGTTCCAACGAATGATTTATTTTTTGGAAATATTTCGACTAGCAGTTGCCAGTCTTGGTCACTTCTTAATTTACGTAAAACAGTGCAAAGAAACTAGAAACGCTTAAGAATTCAAATCAATGAAAAAAACTGAGTTGATGACGTTTCTAGTTTCTTTGCACTGTTTTACTCAAATTAAGGAGTGACCAAGACTGGCAACTGCTAGTTGAAATATTTCTATAAAATAAATCATTCGTTGGAACTACAAGTTTTTTCTTTTAATTAAAAAGCAACAAAAATAAGATGAAAGAGAAACTAGCCAAAAATGAATAATGACAATGCTTTATCTAAAAAAACTTATAAAATGTAAAATTATTACAATGCATTTCTATGATTGTTAAGCAGCTTGGATTGAAAATAAAATGACTTTAGTGCTTCAGAAAAAAGCCCAACAGAAATGAGATGAAAGAAAAACTTGTCATAAATTGAACAATGCTTCATCTAAGAAATTCAGGCAACAAAACTATTATATCTAATACTAGGTGGGAAAAAAAGTATAAAATAAAGCTAAAAGAAAAATAGTCAAAATTTGCTACTAATGGTGATAAGACTTTGCCCTGGGAAAAACAACTGAAAAATGTTGGTTTTTACTTGAGTTTAAAAAGTATAGTGAACCCTATAAGCAATCAATGGACAAAGGAGGTTCCATGGACGGTTGATGGGCAAAGGGGCTTCTATGGCTGGCTGATGGGTAAAGGGGTGTCTGTGGCCAGCCAACGGGCAATGTGGCTTCCATGGACGGTTGATGGGCAAAGGGGCTTCTATGGCTGGCTGACGGGTAAAGGGGTGTCTGTGGCCGGCCAATGGGCAAAGTGGCTTCCACGGTCGGTTGATGGGCGAAGGAGCCTCTGTGGCCAATCAATAGGCAAAATTTCTATTAAATAGCAAAAAAAAAAATAAAAAATCATAGAAAATTGTTGTATAAAACAATTTAAGAACCAAACAGGGAATATTGTAAAGTCATGAAATAATGATTTTAGACTAATTAAATGAATTAATTTATCCGAATAATTTTCACTTCCTCCAACCTCATTCAGTAGCCATCTACCAGGAATGGCTCTTGAGCCTGATGCCAGGCTCTTGAGCCTGATGCCAGGCTCAAGAGCCATTTCTTCTGGAGAAACAGAAGTATATTCATTGAGTTTTTAAACTCATTGCTTTGTCTATTTTCATTTTTAAATACATATTTAGTTTTAGATTCCTTTGAATTTAATTTTGCAGACAGCTTTCATATTGTTTGCTGCTTGTAAAACAATTCTAATAAATAAAATGTGAATGAATTATTACACAACTTGAAAGATGAAAGAATCTGTGTAGAAAATAATAAATATTAAAAGATAAGAAATTCTGTGCCAGAAAAGAAATGTTGTTAAATGCAAAGGTTAAGAAATGTCAATTTTTATCGTTGTGGCTTACTTCCTGCTTAAGACGTTCACGTTCTTTCTCCAACATGTAAGTAACGTCATCACCCTGTGCTGTATCTTGAGCATGTTTTCTTTTTTCATCTTCAAGTTCACTTAAGACCTGCACAAATGAAAGAAACAAAAAGTAAAATTCTCATTTAAAAAAAAAAAAAAAAAAAAAAAAAAGTGACGAGTTAAATAGAAATAGGGAGATCACAAAATGTCTGAGGTCGTAATTCCCAGTCAAAAATCATAAGTCCAAGGTCATAATTCAGGCTGTCAAAAATCAATCTTGCAAGTCCAACATTAGAAAATACTGGAACCATAAATCAAAAGAATAAAAAATTCAAATCATAACTTGCAACGCACAACGACCTCTTCATCCATAAAAAAAAAAAATATCCTGTGGTCCATAGTAGTTTTCTTTTAATGGAGAAAGAAAAGTTGTAATTGGTCGACACTGGTAGGGAAGCATAAACAATTAGCATATTCCAAGGCCTACTAAAATTGACCAAATCTATATCTGTCCATATTTCTGAGATGAGGTATTGTAATTATGTACATAATTTACATTATTTGAACTGTTGTCCTCATCTTTATTGACATATTTACAACGTTTTGGCCATTGTACACTGTGGACTTCTTCAGGTGATTGGAATTTCTAACTGAACCTTTAATTTCTCAAGGACACATGATCCAGTGGATAAAAGTGTTGGTTAGATCCAGTGACTTGACCCAAAGTGTTGTGAGTTCGATACCTGACTACAACTGAGGTGAACAAAAAACTTGGAGAGTTGAGTAGAAAGGAGATAACTGAGACATCCAGTAGAGGCATGACATGTGGAATTAGAACAAGCTACCTCAGTGGACAAAATAATGGGTTCATTTTTAAATTCCAAACACCTGAAGAAGGCTGGAGCATACAACAACTGAAACATTGTGAATATGGCGATAAAGATGAGGACAACAATTTAAACAAAATAATGTAAATAATTGACCCAATCTTGATTCAGATGTTCTTTTTTGACAGCACAAAGAACATGAATGCTTTTCCAACGTAAAACTTGGTTTTCTTCTTCATTACCATTGTGGCCCAAAAAATTTTAGTCATAAAAAAAAAAATATTTTCAGAAATTTAACCCACGTTAGACTTCAGCAAGTTGGAGACATTTTTCATAAGAATGCAACATGTAAAATTAGAAATTGACAAGATAGAATATTTATAATCCTTATTCTTAAAAGTCACATATGCATAATAAATAAATAATAGGATTGTATATGTAAGCAAAATTACTTATTTAAGATGTTGCATACTCAGAAAGACAATATTGGGAAAATGAAAAATTGGGCCTGGTCTGAATAGTAACATCAGCAAAAACAAACGCCAGCTTTATATTTTTAGAGACAGAATGCAAACATTATGGAAATGGATTTGTTTTCAACAGTAAATGGAGGAATAATGTACATCAATGTTGGAAAGTATCCACCCGTGTGTCTGTAATTATTCAAGACAAAACATGAATGTCAACAAACAGAATGGATCCAGAACGCCCAGCTAACAAAGCCATAGAGTTTTACTTTGAAAAGAATGACTTCAAAAAATGTTCAGAGGTTATCCAAGAACCACCATAGTCACAACGCCGAACTAAGACATTCAAAAAAACAAGGTAGAAAGATCCCACTTTTCCTTTGGAGAAGTTTACATCAAAGAAGATCTGCAATGAATCCACAAAACTTGCAGAGGTCAGAGAAGGCTGACAAAATACTGTCGAATCAGTAGACAATGTCACTGAAGATGAGAGGTCATGTTAATTCATGACCTCAAATAGAAACAGTTATGATGACAATGATGATGATATGTAAGCATCAGCATATGTAGGGAATTCAAAATTATTTAGTCTTTTATAAGTGACTATTTTCCAATCTGCAGCCTTTTTCTCACAGGTGCAATATTTTTACGATCACTATTTCCATGGTAAATATTCACATGAACTCAACTCTTGTTCTCTCAGTTAGCAAGCACCTTTATAACTAGGATGCACCATGCTATATTTCCTCCATATTCCATTGATAAGGAAGAAGTTCTATTCAGACAACTTCCCCCCAAAACTATTACTCAGTGGGACAAACTCCCACGTGGATGCTTTCTTGAACACTACAATCTTAACCTCTTCAAGTCAAGGGTCAATTGATGTAAAAAAAAAAAAAAAAAAAAAAATTCCTCTTTATTTCATATGAGGCTAGATAAAAATATGTATATTTCAATTACCACCCCCACCTGCTACTGATACATTTACAACACCCTTTCTTTCTTCCTCCCTTCCTATCATACCCAACATCATGCATTTGTTTATTTATTTTTTTAAATGATAAAGTGTTTCTTAATAATTTTTTTAAAAATAAAGCATTGGGAAATCCAAGGTAGCATAATCGACTGATCTAATTTTTTAAATTTAAAAGCTCTACATGTTAAATTTTTATTTTTCACACATGTATTGAGCACTTTTTAATACTACTGTTTCCAGGTCTAATCCAACTCTGGCCATTAAACTTTTCAGTATTACATATATTTATTTATTACCAGAAGTGATCAATATTGGTGATAGAACATTTGAAGATATAAAAAGTGTGGCTATAAAAATCAAAAGTGTATGGTGACTGGTAGTTTCACACCCTAAATAATCATCAAACTATACATTACTCTTCTCTGTGGGCCCTATATACTGATGACTAGGTGTTTACTGTAAATGCGAAAGAAAGGCAAAATCAGTTTTTCTCAGTACTTTATAATTCAACTGTAATTATTTTTTTTTATTTACTGCCAGAATTAATGATTTCATGTGTTCTCATCAAAATATATTTATTGACATATTTGTTTAGTAAATCCTACCCATGATATCATACTTATATAAAAAGCCAATGTGTTTATGTGATTGTTATAAATGCAGAACAAATACATGTTTTCATTATAAAGCAAATGTACAAATGAAATAATTGTCTAAGCTTGCTTGTATGAATAAAAATCACTCTTGTATCAAAAGAAAAGAAAATCCCTGATTTTCAGTGCATCAACTGAGAGACAGGAAGTGAATGATGACATCATTTCCTGTTACGTGTAGAGACACACAAGGAATCTATTATCAAATAAAACTGAATACTGAATGTCAGAAATCATTTACTCTGTAAAGGAAATTAGTGACATTTAAACAATCATTAAATGAAATGTAAATAACAATCATCAATTAAATGGGACAAGGCAGAGGAAAAAAAAGCCCGATATGAAAAAACCTTGCAAAAGAATTATTTTAAAATTTTTTACAACTAACCAAAACTCATAAAGCAGAGTTCGTACTGATGGCTAAAATAAAAGAAAGTTTATTTTAAATTTTCATAAAAGAAATAAAATCACTTGATGGTTCCATGAGTGGAATCTGTGATTCATTTTGAAAAATTAGTGAATTTTAAAAAAAAATGATTTAAAAGAAAAATAAAATGATTTTATGACTAATGAAAATACCCCTTTCCATTGTATTCCTAGATTAAACACTATTTTACAAATACATTCCCAGAAGAAAGTACCCACCGTTTCCTGAATGTATTCCTATAGGGAAAAATATTCCCCCCACCATTTTCTGAATGAATTCCTATAGGGAAAAGTATCCCACCCACATTTTTCCAATGCATTCTTATAGGGAATTATCCCCCATTCAATGCAACTCTAGATTAAAGTCTTCCTTTAGCAATGAATTCCTAGAGTAATCTTCTCCAATGCATTCCCAAAGTCACTCTATTACGGTGAATAAACTCCCAATTTCCGATGCATTCCCAA
This sequence comes from Acanthosepion esculentum, assembly GCA_964036315.1. Lineage (NCBI taxonomy): Eukaryota > Metazoa > Mollusca > Cephalopoda > Sepiida > Sepiidae > Acanthosepion > Acanthosepion esculentum. Next base: position 3,503,717 of record OZ038516.1, on the reverse strand, counting down.
AGTCACTCTATTCCGGTGAAAAAATTCCCAATTTCCGATGCATTCCCAAAGTCACTCTTTTCCACTGAATGAACTCCCAATTTCCAATGCATTCCCAGAGTCACTCTATTCCGGTGAATAAACTCCCAATTTCCGATGCATTCCCAGAGTCACTCTTTTCCGGTGAATAAACTCCCAATTTCCGATGCATTCCCAAAGTCACTCTTTTCCAGTGAATAAACTCCCAATTTCCGATGCATTACCAAAGTCACTCTTTTCCAGTGAATAAACTCCCAATTTCCGATGCATTCCCAAAGTCACTCTTTTCCAGTGAATAAACTCCCAATTTCCGATGCATTCCCAAAGTCACTCTTTTCCAGTGAATAAACTCCCAATTTCCGATGCATTCCCAAAGTCACTCTTTTCCGGTGAATAAACTCCCAATTTCCGATGCATTCCCAAAGTCACTCTTTTCCGGTGAATAAACTCCCAATTTCCGACGCATTCCCAAAGTCACTCTTTTCCGGTGAATAAACTCCCAATTTCCGACGCATTCCCAAAGTCACTCTTTTCCAGTGGATAAACTGCTAATTTCCAATGCATTCCTAAATGTAAAATGTCTTTTATAATATACGTTTTTACCTCCAATCAAAAATCTTCTATTTTCAAATATATTTATCAAATAATTCATATTTAAAAATACATAAAAAACATGGTTTTACAAAATCAAAAATTACATCCCAAAATATGTTTCCTATAAATTGGACCTGAAAGTCTTAAGAGAGAAAAAAAAATCTTTGGGATTTGCATGACTTTATTTGGTAACAATATATAAGAACTGTTTATATATTAAAATGAAATTCAAACCAAATATTTACCTTGTGATATCGCTTTTCTACTTGAGCCAACTGTTCCCGCATTTTTAATTGTGCCTTTCTTTGGGTTGCAATGAGGTTTTCTAACTGAGCAAGTTGGTTATCATACATACATTTAATGGCTGTCTCATCAAAACTATTGTCTTTCATGTTATCCGAATCTCTTTGTAATGCAACAAATGGATCACCAAGACCAAAACGACCATATTTGGCTTGATATAATAACTGCTTCGCTTTTTCTGCCTAGAAGAAAAAAAGAAGTCAAAATAAGTCAAAGATAATAAAATCGTTCATATATATCAGGGTTTCCCAAACTTGTCGATATCACCCACTGGTGGGCAATTTCAACTACTGGGTGGGTGATGAGCAAACTGAAAAGAAGATGGTGTGCAATATAGGATTTTGAGTATTAAAAATATATTTCAACATATGAAACCCCCTAAAAAAATATATCAAAGGCAATATGCAAAGAAGCTGTATAAAAAAAATAAAATAAAATAAAAAACAGAAGGTTAAATGTGAATAAGTGGGTCACATTCTTTGATAAAATATAAATATCTCCAGAAACAAAGAATATTTTAATATTTTCTAGTTTTCAGAAGGGTCATTAACATTCAATAGTTCTTCAGACAAAATAACATTTTTTGATATAAATCAAATAAGGGAAGACCAAGAAGAACGAAAATATTCGCTGAATTGGGAGCCTCTGATGTATAACATCATGCAATTGTGTGTGTGTGTGTGTGTGTGTGTCATCCACAGACAGACTATTTTAGTGTATCACAGCTCCTCAGTGTGGCTAAAACTATATATATATATATATATGAATGAAGAAATATAGTTTTAAGGTATTCTATATTTATAGTGCTCAATATCAGAGATAGAGCGTATGTAAATATAAAAGTGAACATTGAAGTCAACACTCAGAGGTGAAAAAACAATGCATGTGGCCTGATGATTGCGTTTAACAATCTGTTGCCTTTGAGTGTTGACTTCAATGTTCACTTTTCAATATATATATGTGTGTGTGTGTGTGTGTGTGTGTGTGTGTATGTATGTGCAGTAGATTAATGCAAAGTGTGCAATATATGTGATAGAACTAACATATTCAGTTGGATTGATATGAATTTGTAGCTCTGGGTTTCATGCTTTTGTCATCATCGAACAAACTAATTTATTTAAAAAAAAAAAAATGGATCTGTTAATGCTAATTTGTGTTTGATTATTTGCGTGTGGGTGGCGAATTATTTTCTGTGTTTGCTTGCGATGACACTCTCACACACATAGGCACACATGCATACAGGTGTATGCATTTTAGTTTTTACAATCATACACATATAAATAATCTGAGGTTAAGTGCAGATACACATCCATGCATTCAAGCATACATATATAAGCAATTGTCATTCTGTTTTGGTGTCGAGACCTTAGCGCTACATATGCAGTGATGTTTTCTTAACGCTGAAGAGTAGAAATAAGGACAGGGTGTTCGCATGCCAAAAAATATTTTATGGCTAATGGAAATTTTCTTTCAATTCAACGCTTGACTCTTCCAGTGTACCCATACCTGACTTCCCTCTTAGAACTGAGGCCCTATTGAGCAGGTTACACATATCCCCATCATTGGTATTGGGCATTATCTCTAATTTAGACCCCCAGTGGTGGAGATGGGATACCAGCCATTGTCTTGAAGAAATGCGCGCCTGAATTGGCGCCCGCTCTGTCTAAATTATATAACTACTACCTCAAAGAGACCTGTTTTCCTGAGTGCTGGAAGTCCTCAACCATTGTTCCTGTCTTTAAGAACTCTGGTGACCCCTCTAATTACCGTTCTATCAGTCTCCTACCCCTCTTCAGCAAAGTCTTTGAAGCCCTAATCAACGCCGAAGTGATTAACCAACTTACATCCCATGATCTGCTCTCAGACAAGCAATATGGTTTCTGCATTGCCCGATCTACAGCTGATGTGTTTACGGCCATCACTGAATTTGTCTACCAAGCTCTTCATAATAACGAAGAAGCTCGTGCCATGGCCCTAGACATCTCCAAAGCATTTGATAGGGTTTGGCATGCTGGCCTTCTTTGCAAGCTCCAGGGTTACGGTATTACAGGTCAAATGTTTGACCTAATACAATCATTCCTGTCAAAGCATGAATTGAAGGTCATTCTCAACAGGTTCTCCTTCAGCTCCTATCCTATGAATGCGGGTGTTCCTCAAGGCTCCATCCTATATATATATATATATATATATATATATATATAAAAGTGAACATAGAAGTCAACACTTAGAGGCGACAATCTGTTTCATGCTAGATGCAATCGTCAGGCCACGAGTGCTTTTATTTTTCTCGGCTATTTATATATACGGGTCAGTGGTGCATTGTGGGTAGTCTATTTTGGCAGATATTTTACCGGAAGTCGTTTATTTGTTTATTTATTGTGTCAAATTATTTTGCTTGTTTTTATTTAATTTTATTTTTTTTCTTATATATTTGTTTATTTTGATCAGTGTTTTATTAACGTAATAAAAATTTGTTTATATAGCTTATTTAATAGTTTTGGGAAGATAAAGGTATTTGTTGAATTTTGGGGTTGATCGTTGTGGTTTGTTCTGACTATTATTTTGGCGGGAACAGTTTTTAATTTATTTATTTGGATTGATTATCTTTATTTGTTTTTTCTAAACGGCTAGTTTATCGGTATCGGTTGTTAGTTTTTTTTATATATTTGGATGTATTTAGATCAATTTATTATACATATATAAGCATCTAGACCAAATAGTCAAAAGTATAAATAGCAGCGATAAAATACTAGTTAAGTCCGACAAAACGGGCAACTTCTACAAGTTGATGGTTGACAACTACGACAAATTAATTAAAAAAAATTTAACTAAGACTTATAAAAAAAAGCTCATAATAACAATATAAATATGGTTGACAGTATCAATAGAACTAGTAAAATAATTACTGAAAAATTAAAAATAAGTGATAGAGTTGGCAAACTGTCTGAAAAGGAATGCTACAGCACTCTTAAGGACCACAAACAAGATTTTGAGGAAAACCCCACTACCAGAATGATAAACCCAACTAGACCTGACATAGGAAAGATAAGCAAAAAAGTCCTAGAAAGGATCACTAGCCAAATTAAAAAATGACTCGGATTAACACCAAAGAAGTCATCAATTGGTTTACCAACATCGACAATAAACCTGATTGCACCCTAATTCAGTTCGATATTGAGGATCACTACCAGTCAATATCGAAGGACCTTTTCACAACTGCCCAGGAGTTTGCTACAGTATATTATGACTTAACTAAGGAAGAAACAAACATAATCCTTAGTGCCAAGGAATCTGTCCTCATCCATAATGGGGACCAATGGATTAAAAACACTAATGACAATTTTGACATCACCATGGGATCTCTGGACTCTGCAGAATCTTCAGACCTTGTCGGTCTATTTATACTGTACAATCTAACCGCGCACAGTGAATTAGACATTAAGGACATCGGGCTATACCAAGATGATGGGATCATGGTAGTGAGGAGCTCCACAAATTTTAAAACAGATAAAATTAGAAAGATAATTTATAGTGAATTCGGAAAACTAAATCTAAAAACTGTAGTCAACACTAAATTAAAAAGGGTAAACTTCCTCGACGTAACTCTAGACTTAATAAACAACATTTACACATCCTACAGAAAACCTAACACTAATCTCTTGTATGTACACCCTAAGTCAAACCACCCTCCATCTATAATTAGGCATAAACCCACATCAATAGAGAAAAGAATTAGCATGAACTCCGCAAATAAGAAAATATTCCGACAACACAGTAATTTTTATAACATAGCTCTGAAAAATAGTGGATACAAAAGTGCTGACATAAGCTATAGAAACAATAGTACCAATAGTAAGAAAAACAGGAAAAGATCATATGGTATACCCCTTCATTCAACCAAATGGTCAGTACTAAACTAGGGCATAAGTTCCTAGCATTAATTGAAAAACACTTTCCCACTAATAGCAAACTTAGCGTGATCTTTAATAAAAACACCTTAAAATTAAGTTACAGCCGCGCTGAAAATCTAAAAAGAATCATAAAAAAACATAAAATTCTGGAAAAACACGCATGCCAAAACTGTATCAATAAAACTCCTAAACTGCAATTAGACAAAAATAATGAAAAATTATGTGATTGTAGATACCCTAATGACTGCCCGTCAGAAAATAGATGCCTCACAAAATCCGTGGTATACCAACGCACTATCTCATCCATTGAGAGTCCTAACACTATTTATAGGATAGGTCAATGAAGAATAAATTTAGAATTAGATGGAGACGACACAAGAGCTCCTTCAACAATATTTAAAATAGAAATCAGACATCTCTATCCCAATATTTCTGGCAGTTAAAAGAAACGAATAAAACACCAAAAGTAAAATTGAAAATAATAAATAGAACAAGAACTTGTCAATCCTAGGATGACCCATGCCCTTTATGCCTACATGAAAAACTACACTCATTAAGTTTCTAAATAATGAAAAGTAATTAAACCATAGGCATGAGTTAACAGTTTTTTGCCGACATCAACAAATTTTCGCATTAAATAATTAACATAAAAAAATAGATAAACAAATAAATTCCATAGTTTAATAAAAGTCTTAAAATCTTAGCCCAATCATTAAATATAAAAAGCCTTTGTGAAGTCGTCAAAAAAACAAATTGCAGTCCAGTACCACATGTTTGTATAAGATATAGCCATTTGAATAAAAAAATAAATAAAGAGATTAATAGATAGATAATAATAAAACAGAATCCTCTCAACACTTAACAACCTGACGGCGTGCCATAAAATATCTTTCGCTTTAAACTAACTAGATGGTGACCGCCACCATCAGATTTGAAATAGAGACCCCACCATAAACCTGACATAAACTTTCCGTAGGTGACTGGTCTACAGATAAGAATTAACTCTTCGACCACCTAACCAATATGGCCACCCCCAGCAGTTTCCATAGTAATTAATGTTACAAGAGGCCATACTTATAAACACGTGGAAACCACAAGACAGCTTATTCCTAAATTTTCGATTGAAGATGAAACAGAACTCGATACTCGATAATCCAACTTAATTTCAATAGTTATATTAAGGGTTTCGGCTTTCGTTTGTGAAATGTGAGAACTCTTATATAGCAAAGGAATCAGTTTTTTATGAAAAAATATTATAATATAAGCTCTACTTCTGTATGGAGCACTGTCTTTTTAAAGATAAAAACAAAAATACTAAAGAACTCCAGATTATTTTCCTAACGTGTTCTTTCCTATTTATCTGCGTAACTGCACATTATATATAAATATATATATATATATATATAAAAATATATAAATAGTCAAACCTAGTGAGCCAGACAAACCTACCAAGGTTTCACTTAAGCAGATTGTCAGGGAAAATATTATATATATATATATATATATATATATAGTCCAAGTTCGAATAATGTAAATATTTCAATATGACATCATGAAACATAAAAACAGCAAGAATATTTAAAAAGACACATTATGGAATTGTCCCGGTCGGATCTTGTGAATATTATACATGAAGATTGCAAGATGACTTGCCTTGTAGTTTGGACCATATTCAGACATGTGTTTATAAATAAATTGAAATAAACTATCAAAATCCTTTGTAGTTTTAGCATTTTCACAAGTAGCTGCTATTTTTAAGATAAAAATCAAATGAAATCGAATTTTTATCCAACAAATAACTCCTTCAATTCATACACCCCACAATTTTTAACAGGTTATTCATGACACAGATTTAGTTTATTGGCAAGAAAAAGACAGTTAACATTTGAAATTTTCAATAACAAAAGTAAAAAAAACAGAAAAACTGACTTGAAAAAGATCCAAAATTTTAAATGAATCAAGCTTGACTGTTTGAATGACACGTATTTTGAGATATAAAAAAAAAAAAATGAATTAAAAACATTCCAGCCTAATAAGTGTCAAGATAACAATTTTAAGTTCAGAGATCAAATCTCTTCTCCGTTTCCAAAAGCCACAAGAAAAAAACAACCACAAAGAATTTTTCTCTCCACAAGAAATGTATATAAAAAAAGGAAGGCAGTAAGTTCTAGAAAGCCAAAAAGAAATTTAGAGTCTGATAATAAAAAAAAGAAACAATTGAAGTTTCTGGGCCATCCAAAGAAGAAAGGAAAGGAAAGAAAGGAAGGAAGGAAGGAAATAAAGAAAAGAAGGAAGGAAATAAAGAAAAGAAGGAAGGAAATAAAGAAAAGAAGGAAGGAAATAAAGGAAGAAAAGAAAAGAAAAGGAAAGGAAAGAAAGGAAAGGAAAGGAAGGAAATACTGAAGCCTAGAGGGGCAAAGGAAAATTACCAAACAACCAACCTTATAAGCTTTTTTTTTTTTTAACTCTTATTCACTAAATCCAAAGCCTAAGAGACACTCAAGGTAGAGGGTTACTCATTGAAGTTGTATGTAGTGTTGATTTTCCAACAAGCGGGAATACTTGCAAAAGTGTTCGCCCCTCACCCTCTTATAGTCAGAAATACACAAAATGCATGCTGGGATAATTTTTTTTTAGCTAATAAAATGGGACGACTTGCGTTTTGACATGACTCAGTCCAGATCTGCCTTAACTACTAGGCAGACCTACTGCAGTCACTTGTCGAACGTTGCTCTTATGTGCAAACACTAACTCATGGTTAGTGAATTCTTTTGCATTTTTACCCGTTTGATTTGCTTTAATTCTATTCTTTGCTGGCTTGCATGATTCTGGCCGTTTCTTCATTTTTGCCCTTTTTTCTTTTCATTGCAAACTTTATTAATTCTGTTCGGGTTATTTATCTTGCATTTTGACAATGGCTGACCCTAGACTTGAATAGATTAAGATTGTAGTGATTGGAGAGCAACCTCTCGGGCGTCTTTCCACAAAGTAGTTGTTCTTATCAATGGAATACAAAGCAAATGAAGATGATTCATCCGAGTACATGTGACATTTTTATTATTGCTGGCCAAGTGAACCTCCTTACTTACAGTGGGAGGTAAAATATATTCAGACTCATAAGCATTTTCATAGATAACCAGCTGTTCAGGAATTCTAACATTTCTGCAGGTTTTCAATAATCTTTCCTGGTAATTTCAAAGATTCAAATCTAAAAATTAAAAACAAAAACTTAATCCATATTCCGTGTCTCTTGGAAATCCTCCAAACTGATCAAACGAAGCCGAGATTTGACATGATTCTTTAGATTAAATAAGTAGAAATATCATTGGGTGTATGCAAAAGTTTTCAGCACTTTTGTTTTTCTAGCTGCTAAGAAAGTTGGTTAACTAGGTCAGACGAGACAATTTTTCTCTCTAGAATTTAACTTACATATCGATTAGTCTACCATTTGCCCATGCTTAGAATATTGACCCACATATGGTCCAGTGCTTGTGCTATTTACCTTGAGCTCTTTGATAAAATCTAAATAAGAATCAGCAATATTATTGGTCCTGATCTAGCAGCTTGTCTCCAGTCACTTTCCCACTGCCATAAGGTTGCCTCTCTGTGCCTTTTCTATAAATAATTTCATGCTAATTGTTCAAATGAGATCTTTGCTATGGTCCCTATAGTTTTTGAATTTATGTGCAGTACTAGACTGGCGTTGAGATCTCATCAATTTGAAGTTGAGCTGGTTAAATGTACTGTGTAACTGTAAGTTCTATGCTAATAGTTTTTCTTCTTGCACTTCTCACTTGTGGAACTCCCTTCTGGTTCCATGCTTTCCAGACAATTTTAATCTGCAAACATTTAAATGCAATTTCAATCATTATATACTGTCCCCCTGATTACTCTTTTCTTTTAGCACTCATTATTAAAGTTTCTGTTCCTACTCCTTTCACACCCAGTAACCCCTTGCGTCTTAGTGGTCACAGAAAGAACCAATTGAAGAAGAGCAGTCTATGAAAAGAAAACATCCTTTGGAAAGACTAGAAGACAAATAAAAAGACAAAGACAGGAGCCCAAAGAAAAGCCGAAGCTCTCCATCTCCTGCGGATATCTCTTTAGTTCCAACATAAGACTCATTTCACACAAAAGGAAATGTTGATGAACACCCCAATATTCAGCAATGAGTTCCATTAACGACAATGATAAAAATGTTAACTATTTGCATCACATAGAGTACATCCATATATTGGAAGAAACTATTTATGCAAAAAATATTTACCACAAACATGCTTTACAATTTACACCTTTCATTGTATGCAAACTTTGTTAGTGCATCTTTACAATATATATTGGATGAACTGAATTTTTTTTTTCTTACAATGAATGTTCACCCTGTACAAGTCCCAAGAGCCACATGAGGTAGTGGGTTACAGAGTAAGAGGCACTGTGTATGGGAATATGTGGGAAAGGTAACGGTTAACCGTAGAGTTGAACCGGTCCAGATTGTAATGATCTGTGAATAATCTTCTTGGTAGCCGTTTTTGGGAAGAAGACGTCCAAGTGGAACTTCCTCCTTACTAATGGAATACAAAGAGAACGTGGAAGATTCAATTTTATGTTCAAGTGATGTGGTTTTTATATTTGGTAAAGAATAACAAATGATATTATACAATCAGTTTCATCAATATGCTTTGATCTTTGGGGCTGAGCCTGGTTAGTACCTAGATCGGTGACCACTTTGGAATACCATGTACTGTAAGCTTGGATGTGCAGGTGGTGTCATGGATAATAGCTCAGAATTGTTAATCCGAAAGCAGAGTTCCAATTTCAGTTAGTTTTGTTATATTCACTTACATGCAAATACCCTTGGGAAAGATTAATCGACCTCTTCTCCCCCAAGCTAAGGGTTAATTAGTAAGACACATATGATTTAAACCATTATTATCTCAAAAAGAAATAAAAAAATTGCATACAGAACATTTAGATATTGGAATCAAATAACCTATAGATGTTGATATGTCACTAAACAAAAACAACCAACCAACCAACAACTATACAGTAAATCTATCTTGAGTGTCTTTTGAGCCTTGTATTTAGTGAACTGTTATGGTAATTTACCCACACACACATGGACTCTACTAGCTATAAATAGGAGCAGGTACTGACTTTTGGAGGGTGAAGTTTCCAGCAGTCAGCTCTGACAGACTGAACATTCTTGCTGTAACACTCTCGTTTGTATATGTTGGTATTACTGTTTCTGTTAATATATTTGTTTAATTCAATTTCTCTCTTGTGTCTTTATTTCTGGCCTTAACAAGGTCACAACATGAACATTTTGTAAAAAAAGGAAAAACAAAAAACCTGTTTGTTTATTAGTTAGATCTGTTTGATTTTTTTTCCTTTCCCTAATTCTTAAACATAAGTTATTTTCCTTTACATGATATTAGAGTTGTCTGCCCAATACAAGGTCATCCTGGGTTTGACAAACTACATTTGTCAGCAAGGCCTCCGATTCAGAGGTTTTGAGAGTTGTGGACCACCTCTTAATTGCTGTTGTTCCCAGGTCCACTCTGACCCACAGCTATGGGACACTAACAGGTGCTAGCACCAGCTGAACTCCCAAACTGCGGTCAATACATGAAAATATTAAAAATACATTTGAAAAAAAAATTACCAGCAATACATTTTCATAGTAAAAAAATTTAAAAAATTACCAAAGCTGATTAAGAAAAGAAAATGTTAGCATTAAATAACCTATGAGTTGATATGATGTTAAAGAAACTAAACCCAATCAAACAAGGTTCAAGAACAACTCAAGGTAGAGATTTCCTGAGTGAGTTTGATTGACTCGAGACTTGACAAGGTTAGTATTATAGTGAAAGTGGAAGTATCCCCTTGGGAACTTATTCCACAAAGCTGTGGTTCTTGGAGGAAAAAGCTGTCTGAATGAAACTTCTTTCTTACTAATGGAATACAAAGCAAATGAGAAGGATTCAACCTTGTGTTCAAGTGATGTGGTTTTTATTATTTGGTAAAAGTCTGTATTTGTGGTTTCATAGCACCAGTCTATAAGATCTGATGAAGAACTGTCTCTTTTAGGATCTAAAGGAGATATTTGAAGCAATTTTTAATCGCTATTCTGAGAAAATGATTATACAGATGATATTTTTTAAAAATGTCTAAACCAAGGTTTCCCAACGTGGGGCACATGCCTCACTGATGGAGCATGGTAATATTTTGGACATGCATCCTTTGGCTTACGATACTAACATGAGCTCAAATTTCATTTTGCATTATTATTTCATGATTAAAGTGATCAAAGTATATTACAGAATAAGCTTTCATTCAAATATTTTATACATTATTTACATTATTCGGACTATTGTCCTCCTCTTTGTCACCATATTTATTACAATGTTTCAGCCGTTGTACACTCCAGCCTTCTTCAGATGGTTGGAATGTCAAACTGAACCCTTTATTTTGCTCACTGGGGTAGACTGTTTTAGTTCCACGTGCCATGTTTAATGGATGTCAGTTATCAGTTATCTCCTGTTAATTTTTACCTCTGAAAGTTCTCCAATGCCTTAACCAGGTATTGAACTCACACTCTTTATCCACTGTGCCATGTGTCCTTAATAAATATGGTGACAAAGATGAGGACAATAGCCTAAATAATGTACATAATACCTCATCTCAGAAATATAGACAGATATCAAATATTTTATTTTCTGCCTTTCAGTTCTTGTTTTGAAACTATATATATTTAACTGTCTTTCATGGATGCCATGGTCTTTGGAGGCTTGTTTAGAGACCAAGTTAATGGCCTTTTAAGCTTCCTTTATGTGAATTGCAGTAAAATTTTGAATATGTAAGAATTAAATATAACAGTGGAAGGGGCACTAGAATTTTAGAAATACCAAAGTGGGGAATGGCCCAAAATTGCTTGGGAACCACTCGTCTAAACTACTTGGACACCATGCATGACATTCATATTAGTCTAGATCTGACGAGGCCATTTGAGAATGAGTCAAGTCTTCAGGTTAATATTTTGGCTTTGTAAAATCTTGCGGCATTGGACATTGTGTGTTCAAATTCCTTATCTACAAGATCAAATTTGTTATAACTAATCCAAACATCAAATTCTTTGAAATGTTTAAATTTTATTGAATATTTATGAAACATCCCAACTCTCATTCCAGTGAGATAATTGTTTGGTTTGGAAATGTTTATTTTCAGTCCTACTTCTTGAAGCATTTGGTAAAGAATGGTTTGTTTGTTCAAGATCATTCTTATACTAACTATGACAGTATGAAATGAAACATTCCCCTTCCACTAAGCCTGGACAACCCCCACTCTGGGCTGAGCAATAAAATCAAAGTTAGAGACAAGAAAAAAATATTAATTCAGCAATAAATAGAATTATTTTTTAAAAGATTTTTTTTTATTTACTTAGAGAGAATTTAGATATCAGAAAACTATATTTCTCAAATCTCAGAATGCCTGTTGATCTTGTCCAACCAACATCAAAACATGCAACCTAATATTCAAAGTAGTCTTTTATCAAGGTCACAATGTGAGGGTGGTGGCAATGTTCTCACATTCTGAAATCATGCCAAAATGATTCCAAGTTTTAGAGATATTTCAGTGGGTGCTGACCTGCTATACATATCACGTGTATGTTTCACTTTTTAGTTCCTCAAAAGAGGAATACTTGGTTCTTTGCCAGAATAAATTCTACAGATTCTTTGACATCTGGTATTCTCATCTTCTTGGCACTTCACAGTTGCCATTATTCCATTTTCTCCATTGTAATTGATACTTACTTGATACTGATTTAAAAACCTTCTTTAATACCAAAAGACAAAAGAATTATCAAGCAGTTTATCTGAGAAATAGAGAAAAATAGGCACTCTCTGGCAGGATTTCTCAAACATTCAGGCCAGTAGATGAAAATAAATATACTATTTAATAAATAAACGGAGCGTCTACTCAAATATGGGCATCCGCTAAAAATAACATTTAACATGATAAAAATCTGTCAGATCAATAAATAAAAAAATATATTTCTTTCTTTACAAATTGTTTTGTTTACATTAGACATATCCACTCAGTTTTGTATCCTATTTTGAGAGTCAGAGAAAAATCTAAAAAAAAAAAAAAAATTTATATAACTGGTAATATTTTTCAAAAATTGTACAGCTGTCAACATTATTTTTCCAAAAATGTATTATCAGAGGCCCTGCTGTTGGACATAGTTTATCGTCATAGCCAGGACGTAATATCAGTAAGAACACCAGATTATATATCTTACTGTTCTTCCTTTTTATATATATATATGTGTGTGTGTGTGTGTAGAATGAGAGTGGTATCAAATTGGACACCAAAATATGGATTTATAGAGCAGCCGTTTTGACCATACTGAATAGTTCAGAATCATAGGCACCATATAGGTCCCATATTAATCAGCTGGATGTTTTCCACAAAAGTTGTCTCCATGTGATCTGCAATCTTTTAACGATAGGGTGTCCAATACTGATCTTCTCACAAAATGCAACATTGGTAGAAATGAGACTTTCCTGACGCAGTCACAACCTTGCTGGGCTGATCATGTTGCAAGGATGAGTGATGACAGAATACCTAAGGTCCTCATATATAGCCAGCTTCACAGTGAACAACGGAGGTGTTGGACAGCTGTGGCTCAGGTATAAAGACAAGCTAGAGAGTAACCTTTCAGCTGCCAATGTGCCTCATACTAAATTTGAGCAAGTTGCCCTGGATAGAAATAACTGGAGATATTTGCGCCATAGTGGTACCAGAAATTTTAAAATCAGTCATATTGATCGACTAAGAGACAAAAGACTGAAAAGTGTCAGCAAAAGTTCCTGTTGCTATATCCAGAGATCCTCACTGTTGCACAAAATGTGGACTTGTATGCAAGTCACTGACAGGACTGAAGTGTCACATATGGCAGAAACCTAAAAACTGAATGAGGTCGTCAGATCCTCCAGTCGAAATTTACAGGAGAGTCCATTTTATATATATATAGGTTTTTGCTCAGACTCCTAGTAGCTTTAAGGGTAGATGCAGTTTATGTTTGGAGGAGAAAATTAGAATGATTACATTTAAGAATCAAAATATTTTACTAAATAAAACGAATGAATGCTGCCATAGAAGAACATTTCAACTGATATAATATTTCAACCTCACACTTTTCACATTCACTTATCTTCTGTATGTAAAATTTTTTCTATATGTAAATATTTTTCTTTTTTAATTTGTTTATTTATGTTACTGTGTTTATTAGGTTTTCATATAATTCGCTTATTATTGTTTTATTGTTGGCTATATCTCCTCATATTTCTTTTATATTAGTAATTTAATTAATAGACCCCTCTTTTAGTTTGTTTTTTTTTTTAGTTTTATATTGTTTTTAAAAGGGTATTTTTACATCTCATATACCTGTAAAGAGTAAATTTTCTCTTTTCTTTTCCTATGAAAATTTTCTTTATTTTATTTCATATCCTAAAAGTTATTTAATATCCTAATTTTAATGCCCTATATGCTATATTTAGTATTATGTGAAAAAATTTTTTATATGGTTTTATCTAATTTATGATATAATATATATTTAAAATTCTATCTGTTTAGTCTATTATAATTTAATCTATCATTCGAACCTTTATTATTCTATCTAATTTATATATTTTATTCTATAATTTATCTATTTAATTTTTAAGTCTAATCTTTTTTTAATCTAAGTTTCTATTTGAAATTTTTTATTTTCGACTTAGTAATAAAAACGCCAAAAATTGTTTTTAATATTAAATTCTTTTTTAATATTGAATTTATATATAATCTTTAATAGAATATTATGTAACAGAGAGAGTTTGGGAATCACATATACATATATATATATATATATATATATATATATATATTATTATTGAAATTGGAGTAGATTTGAACAGCGAAATTAGATCAGAACAATTTTGTTTACTGATGGGAATATCATCTAGCCCATTTGGAATTGCGTCACTAGGAAGACTATGGAAGATGATCGAGATAATTTTTATCGGTTAAAATTTGAAATAGAGCTTACTAAGGTTATGAGGAACTTTGAAATTAACATGATTTTGGGTTGAAGGCACCACCTGTGATAATCGCGTGCGGGCCAAGGGTCGATTTATGATCAGCCAGGTTTATCTATATAAACACGCACAGAAATCTGTTGAAAGAGTGGTTGGCTCGTCTGTCATTGAGTGCAGTCGAGCTGGGTAGAGAGGGGGTCAGAGACTGGAAGTGACGTCATAGATTGGAACCAAATGCCCGCTAACATATTTTGTTGACATAAGTACGAAGAAGTAAATTACTTAATCTAAGACTACTACTGCTACTATTATTACTACCACTGGAAACGGAAACGTCGAACAAGCTACAATAATCAAAAGGTTGTTTTTGGGCTCGTCTGTTGTCAAGTGCAGTCAAGCTGGGTGGAGAAATATCGGAGACTGGAACTGACGTCAGGGATTTGGAACAAAACCCCCACTAACATGTACTGTTAATATAAGTACCAATGCTTCTGCTACCACGAAGATTACTACTACTGTTACTACTGCCGAGGAGGAACGCAACTATAAACTTTAAGCTACGCACAGAAATCTTTATCTCTCCATCGCAAGAGTTGTATATCATTCTGAGACGATTTCACAAGATAATCACAGCCCACTCTGTCTAGAATCCGGTGTATGAGTTTTTACGTCTACGTCAATTATTTTCATTTCTATAACCCATTTCTTTTCTATACTATTCTTTTCTGCTATATAAAAGACATTAACAATTCAACCACTGAATAGTTGTTTGTCCAGCTTTCTGCAGATATGTTTTTTTTTGGTGCATTCTAAATTTCTTAGCACAGACTCTCCAGCCATGTCTACATCTTCAGTCGACCGTGAATGGATGAACATCACTTCTGCTTTCTGGATCAAACCAAACACAACATGGGCAGGAAGCAGGATTAAACCAGTGGACCGGTCGAATGATCTACGGATGCTCAGGGGACCTACGGTCACTCCCTTAAGTTCGGTTAAGACCGAGTAGACACCTCAACCCAGAGAGTAAGACGTCGGAGGTTGGGGGCTGGGGCGAAAGTGTTAGAATTAAAATGATTAATATAAATATGATATAAATATAAAATAAAAAAATAAATTCAATTTTTAATTATTAATATATTAATATTTATTATAATAATTGATATAAATTAATAATTTACTATATAATTTAATAATATATAATACTGAATGGATTAATATTAATTTAATAAATTTACTTAATAATAAGTATAAGAATATATAATTACATTACACTAAATAAGTTATTAAATTATTATTTACTATTTAATAAGTAATTAAATTTTTATTAATAATAATTTGATGTAACTATATAATAATTTAATGAGTCATTAGTACTGAAATTTTTAATAGATTTTCTTTATACAATATTAAAATTACATAATAGCATTAGTTTTAGACTATAATTTTCCTTAATCTATAATCTTTAAAACTTCTTTTTCTTAACCTTTATGTTTATATTTTCTTATGTAAGATTTTCCCATTCGAACAAGAGTTGATATGTTAAATAAAAAGGTCATTGTTAATCTATAACTGTTTTTAATTTCTATCGAGACTTGTCTATGTCATGACTTCCTGTCCGACCTTTTCTAACTACCTTAGTTTTCTTTAGTTCCCTATCTCTCTTTTAATGCCATTTCCCTTATTTGTTGTTTGTTCCTCTTTTTTTCTTCTTTGTTTCCTTATTTCTTTAATTCTTACTTTAAAAAAAAAAAAAAACATGTTAAAATTAATTTTTTTAACAAACGTTTTGCATTGACAAGCTCCAGGGAGAATATCCCAGGGGTGAAATAGGCCATCTGAATTGGGTAATAGAGTTTCATTTTTATTCTTACTAAGAAAATGTGCTAGGAGAATCTGATACTCACAGGACAGATTGACAGCATCAGGGATAGAAAGAAACTGTGCATAACCTACTTATATGAACTTGGGAACAAGGTTTAGGAGAAATAATAAAATGACAAAATTTATTAAGAGCTACAAAAGGAAGGAAATTGTGGAGAGCCATAATTGCCAACATCCTAAAGGGACATATCACATAGAAGAAGTAGTGTTTGAGCTGCCATTTTTTTTCTTTTTATTTTGGATTAAAAATACCAAAGCTTGCAGATATTTAACCTAAGAAATTTTTATGAGGCGAATTGAAGATGCAAATTCAGGCAATTTTAAATTTGCAACACGCCTTCTTTATGGTTTCTTGAAAATTTAATAAGTTAAGAAGCTAATGGGGGATTGCATTCCTCTTCCCACTGCACATGTTTGACCTTGCTTCAAGGAGTTTTCATTTCTATGTAATAGCAACTCTTGGCAACCACTTTTTTTTTTTTTTTTTTTTTTTTTTTTTGGGAAGAGGCTATTTTTCCAGTCCCAGTAAAATAGACAGACATGCTTTTAAGCTTATTTTACCAATTTTGGTGAAATAGACCCCCCAGGTTATTTTGCCAGTAAATATTTTTTATTATTATGAATGCAGATAATGTTAAAAATAACAACGCACAGATTTAACACAAAAGTTTATTTATTTTTCACCATCAGTTTTTAAGACAATTAAAATCTTTTCCACCCTCAATTGTTAAAACAAAAGTTAAAATCCTTTATTCATCATAAATTATTAAAAGAAATATAGAAGTCTCTGAATATTTTAAGTGCTTCAGGCATAACAGTCTCTGCAAATCAAAACTTGACCCTGGGCACAGTTCTCTTGTCAATACACTTCAGATGTACCCACTGAAGACAACAATCACAGAATCTATGTTCTTCAAGTCCTGCCTACACAGCCACTGCACTGACAATCTAAAATATAATATAGTAGCCAAGGTACTCAACGTTGCCCAGATGTACATGGCTACAATTGTATAACTGCACTCCCCTGCACCTGCTGTCTAGAAATGTCTGCCTGCATTCCTGCATCATCCATTGGTATACTAAGCTACTCTCCCTAACTCATCTTTTTATGGTATGTCCATCTCATTAATAAAGGAATTCCATGGATAAAACCTTGTGTGGTCATTGCTTGGGGTTAAATTGTTTCAATGTTTTAGATATTCAGTAAATTTCCTATGGCCATAATAACTTTCAAATAGTATGGCATTGTTCACCAATCTAATAGTAAAAAAAACAGGGGTGAAGCGTCACAGCTTGATTCAAGTGCAAACGCATGAACAACCCTGCTTCTTCGCACATTTACTGTAAAGCTGGGGTTAATAAGAGGTTCTTCAGGAATTTTTCCCTTTTAATGGTTCAGTAATCCTTCTCAAACAATCTTTGCATCAAAGGTTGTTCCAATGCCAATTTAGGATGGAATCATATGAAGAAACTATTGGCTAAATGGCCAAAGCCAATTCTGAACCTAGTTTGTCGCAGGTTTCATCCACTGAAATAATTTAAACCAAACATTCACGCAGTTTTTTTTTTTCTCTTACTTTTTGCTTATGGAACTTTCTTCTGGCTTTTTATTTTCCAGTCAACATTGATCTTCCAAAATTTAAATGCAATGTCAATCATTATCTTCTGTCTTCTTAATTCCTGTACTTTTGTTTTCTCTCCTTATTAATGTTTTTTTTTTCTCATACTCAGTATGTGACGCTATTGTGACACTGGTAATATGAAATTAGGATTAAAAGGGTTTATGTGAAAATCCCATATGAGAATTGGAAGGGTTAAAAAAACATGAAAAATCTCTAAGGTGAAAGCATGAATTGGAATATGGAGCAAGGAAAAAAATAGAAATGTTTTTTTTCCTTTCTGATAACCAGAAATACCAAATGGAATGATGAGTCCAAAGTATGAGAAATGTAAAATATAAACTGAAAAGCAACTGGAATTATGATTCCAGAAACCAATAATGTAAACAATCTGGAGTGTCATTTTGTAAAATGGGCAGAAAATTATTTGGGTTGTATTGGTAAAACAACAACAAAAAAATTCTTTGACATTAAAAAATACAAAATAATTTTTAAATACAAAAGTTTAGCGTAAAAATTATTGTTGTTGAAGAATGTATTGTTTTGAATAACTGACCAGCTTTGTTTGAGGGTTAGTGTTGCTTCTCCACAATTGGAGAAAATAATTGATATGAATATTGTATTGAGTTATTATAAATCACAAAGCCAATTAGGTAAGCCATCTAAAATATGTCCTAAGGAATGAGGAATGTGGAAATTCTTTGACATCAGAAAAATAGAATAATTTTTGGACACAAAAGTTTGGTATTGGAAAAATTATTGTTGCCAGAGAATGTATTTTTTTGAATAACTGACCGTTTTGTTTGAGGGTTGGCGTCATATCTACAAGGTTGGAGAAAATAATTGATATAAATATTGATTAGTCCTGATGTGCGGCAAGAGTTGGGTAAAGTACATTTAAACGGCGCTTAGCTGAAGCCAGCAGTTTGAGCCAAGAATCGGCAAGAGAGGCAGACAGACAAAGGAGCTGCTGAACCCTACATGACCTGGTGCCGATATAATTCCCAACCAACCAACTTGTTGTTTTTAACCCACTCCAAGTTTTAGAAGAGAGAGAAAGTGTCACAATAGAGAGTTTAACAGGAAGGGTTATTTTGTTGTAACAACAATATAAACCAATTGAAAATTTACCCAACAACCTTCTTTGTTATGCTACTTTTTATTATTGCCAGTGGAAGTGTTCTTTGTCCTTTTGAAGCACGGTCCCACCACAGCCCCATCCAGTGATCAAGTACAAACAAAATCTCACTTTCACTGTTCTGTGATCAAGGAACAAAATGTGGGACAGAAGCAGATGAAGGAACAAAGCGGAAAGCAGATAACCATCAGTTGACCAGCAGCAGTACTGAACAGCATGGGAACAACCCAGGATCAAGCTAGGCTGGACATGTTATAAATAAACCTCTTGCATCTTAGAGGCTTTATTACCTTGCTTGGAGTGAAATGATTAAAATAAATAAAACTGTGTTGTGCAAGACAATTTTTATCTCCAGAATCTATCTTACATATTGATTGGTCTACCATTCATCCATGCTTAGAAATATTGCTGCCACATATGATTTGGTGCCCTTGCTATTTACTTTGAGCTCCTTGATAAAATCCAAAGAAGAATCAGCAATATTATCAGTCCTGATCTGGCGGCTCGGCTCCAGAAACTTTCCCCACTGCCATAAGGTTGCCTCTGTGCCTTTTCTATAAATACTTTCATTGTAATTGTTCGGATGAGCTCTTCACCATGTTAACTAGCCTTTTTGAATTTAAGCGCAATACTAGACTGCCATCCAGATCTCATCAATTTACAGTTGAGCTGGCTAGATATAACCGTAAATTCTATGCTAATAGTTTATTTTCTTGCATTTGTAGAACTTCCTTCTGGCTCCATGCTTTCCAGCCAACTTTAATCTGCAAAAATTTAAATGCAATGTCAATTGCAATTTAATGTCTTCCTGATTATTCTTTCCTCTTCCCACTCATTATTAATGTTTCTGTTCCTAACTCTTCCATATCTAGTAATCCCTGTTGATGTCGACATCTCCAATGTGCAGCATCAAAAGCTGCTTCAGATGTATTTATAAAGCTCTTACCACATTTAAGGTAGATTTTTTTATTGTTTATGAGTTGAAAACATTTGCTAAATTTAGCTTGGCACAAAGCCACTGTAGTAGTGGAATGCTCTCTAACTTGCTACACAAATAAATTGGTCTACAAAATGAACTCGTTGACCGTTGCTTTATGGTATGCATCCAGAGATGAAAACAACCTAAACCAATTCCAATATCTGAGACAAGAAAAAAAGGATTATTTTGAATTCAAATCTTAATAGAAATGACATCTTAGTTTTCTCAGTCTGGCCAAATAAAAATTACACAATTCATTTTTGAAGTTCAATAAAATTTTGAAGAAAAACTAATGAAATAATCACCAGAATTTATTTTCAGCTATTTTGCATAAAATGCAATTTGAACAAATAGATTCTTTTGGATTTTTTAAGCAATACAGAATTTGTACATTTACTGTCTGTAAAAAGAAAAGATGAAGTTTAGGTATTTACTTATATTTACTTCTGTGAGAATCTTTTTGAAACACGCTAACATGTTCTGGAATCCTCACAGTATTTAGTATCATTGAAGTTATTGCTAACATTTTTTATCAAGATTTACAAACTATGTTTCATTCAATTTCACAAACCAATCGATGAAATTTGAATAAGCTGATTTGTTTAAAATAATTCTTTGACAAAAACCCTACTTTACGGTTTAATAATTTCTTTAATTTAATTTTAAAAAACTTCATGGAAAACAATATTTTTTAAGATAATTTCTTTTTTTTTTTTTTTTTTTTTCTTTTTAACAGTGAAGAATAAATTCTTAGGATTTCTTAGTTTGAGCATGCAACATACAACTGGCCATGTGTAAATATTTCTTTCTGGAGCCAAATTCCAACTTTGTAAAGCGTTTGGCTTTGTGATTTGTTTATAGTTCATACAAATGCAGGGTGAACTGAATTCTTGTATATATATATATAAAATGTTAAAAGATATGCGAAAAACAAAATTGCATTTTCATTAAATATCTGTTATTTTAATCATTAAATCGATTTTAAAATGAGAATATTTTGTTTGTTAAATAATAAAACTTCTAATTTAAAAAAAAATGAATGAAAATTTATTGTACTAAGCTACACATTCCAGTAAATCTAACTGTACTTTGTACTCCCTAACCTGTTTGCACTTCTCCCCCAAAATTTGGTTTTGATCAATGTACAACTATTTTAGAGGGTGTGACAGACTGATGGATGGACTAACAGAAGTTACAGAATTTTATATATAGATTACAGCTTTTCTCGTTTTGAGGAAAGAGACAAAACATTATTTTGTGCACCTTTTAACAATTGACTGTAAAGAATAATTAATAATGACGTGGAAGCCCCAAAGAATTTTATTTGTAAATCAACAGCAAAAAATGATGGGCATGGCCAGCAATAAATTCCTTATTGTTTATACCCTAGAAATTTCAATCATCTCTTTGATTCTAAGTGTCCTTTTTGTTTCCATTCTCTCTAAAACTTGCTCATATGTTCAGTCCATGGTATTCTCAGCATCCTTCTGTAGAACCAAATTTTTGTTGCTTTAACTCTTCTTCATCAGTGAGGAGATTGTCCAGCATTCACTGCCATATAGGCAAACAAACATTACATAATAGTTCAGTAGACTTTTCTTTGTTTCGGATGAAACAACACTGACAAGGGACTTTAGTACACACTGCAATGCATTCATCTGAACTGCACCGAGCCTAATAGCTTACTGCTGTCCCAACAAACACTTGCTCCCTTTATTCATTTTGCCAAGCTAGAAAATTACCATCTTGAACATGTTGCCAGCCTCACTCGGGCTCAGTGATGCACGCGCCATGTCTCATTCCAGCACCGATGTTCATGTGGTTTGCCTCACTCACAATTTACTCGTTTATGTTCAAAATTTAGGTCATACCAAACTGGCTCTCTTGGACCTTCCAAGGTAATTCTTTGGATCTCTGACTGCTTTTGCTGGATGCTTCTTTGCAAAGTCAGGGAAGGGGGTGGGGGTCCTGCTTCCTTTCCTGCTTCCTCCTTAGGCAAACTGCCCAACTCTGCATCTCCGTTGCCATGCAGCAAACCCTCTGACCCGCTCTTTGAAAAAAAATATGCTGTCAGAGTTTTCCTCAAACATGGTGACACAGCAGCAAGGGTGCAAATCCTTCATGTGGTGAAACATTCTGGCCACCACACAGCTATTTTAGTCGCCTGACCCCTGCTGAACTTTATGGTACACAGACTCTGCAGCACCTTGACCTACACATGATCTCCGACCAGGTAAGGGTTGTGCCCAGTACCTGAGAACGTTGTCACTGTGTCAACCCCCTGCACCTGAACTTCATAGCAGCAGATCACATTGGATGGTGTGGTTAGATGCAAGTTGACATCTTTCAGTGTCACAGTGTCCCAGTAGACAGCCTCCTGGGCAGAACAGAACAGAACATCCTGGTCACAATTCGCTTCCATGTATGGTAACATCACTCCACTACGTCATTCCCGACTGGGGCATACACGCAACAGGATCACAGGTTTATTCCCCATTCACGTGCAAAATCTCTGGACACCCTACTGCAAAAGGCTGTGTTATTGTCCATAAGGAGCTTGTGCAGTGGGCCACACTCAAAGAACACTGCCTCCAGCTGTCGAATCATACTTGCTGAGTCTTGTGTCACCAACTGCTTCAAAATGGAAAAAACGTGATGGGGCACAGTCTGTGAGTGCTAAGAAAAGGAGGATACCATGATAACCATTCCTCACCCCTGACAGTTACTCCTGAATACCCACGGCTTCTGTAAATAGACATGATTTGGCCTGAGGCCAGCTCATCAACATGGACAGCACCAATCAGTGACCTGGGGTCAGTTTTCTTTCTCACACTGAACCACTGTTGTAGCACCCTTGTCAGTTGGTCAGCCATGTTTTGATGTAACCAACATCACATCCACAGTTAGGTCACCAGTTCCTTGAGCATTCTTAACCACCCCCTGATGAACATTTCAGTTGCTGCCTTGGTATGCACTGACACCTTCCCAGTCAGAGCGCCCAATACCCAGTGGTACATATACACACAGAGTCCATCTTCATGTGAAGCAGCTTGCCCTGACACTGGAGATCCAAGTTGATGTTTTTCAGCATTATGTCCAGTTTAGCTAAATTCATATGTTGGCCATAGTTTTCAGGTCGAAGCCAACAAGCATCCTCCAGCACTGTAAAGAACTGGCATCATCCAACACGTTCAGCTCCCAGCTGTCTACACACCAATCCCCATGAGCTGAATCATTCCGCTTCACTGTATCCGCTAAACATATGCCGGAGGAGGGTGTCCCTCACCTCAACATCCCAGCCTTTTATGACTGAACTGGCTCTCTTGATTATTCCACAAGCCAGATGAAGCTACTCACATATTGGGAGGTGCCCAACAAGTCACCCACACAAGAACTATGTCCATCGCATAACTTACTTCTACTGTGGTTCACTATGTTCCATTCCAATGATCAAACCCATCACCTGTGCTCCATTCTCCAACCTTGGACTGGAATGCAAGGACCAAAATGAGCCAAGTGTTCTCTGATGGAGGTCACAACATGACATCCTCATTGACATAGATGTCATTGATGTATGCTGTGTGTTCAATGGATTCTTCCTGCGACATCACTGTGATGACAATAGCCTTCATGATATGGGGAGCTACATTTAGGTCCAACCCTAAATATGTCAGGCAGTACTATTTCCCATCACTCTTCAGTCTAAAATGGCCACAGCATCTCATGGACATATACTAAGAGGCAAGCTCTCCTGAAGTACAGTAGAGATACATTCAAACCTTTCTGCTGTTATTTGTGTGGCATAGCTGTGCAAATATCTGCATTAGCCCTCAATGTGATGGTTGAACTCTTGGCAGTCCAACACAGGACATTATTCTGCTGCAGTACAGCCATCAGAGGAATTAACCCTTTGGAAAGCCCCAGCTTTTCTTCTGGGTATGGCATGAACCAACCATTGTCTATCCACATGTGGAGTTCCTGCGCATAGTCCTTTCAGATCTCTGCAGTTACCTCATTTTGCAATCCTTCAGGTGCGCAGTCCTCTGACCCAGTGCACAACCTTGCCGCATTGGTAGTAATGTGTTCTGCGTTTTCGGCAGTCCTTTGCTGTGTGACCCTTGCCACTGCACCTGTAGCTGGTTACATTGGTGCTGGGACTGCTCATGGTAAGAACTATGGTATTACTGTGTGGTGGGCGCATGGCTGTGACCACATCTTTGCTTTGGTCCCCAGTTGTCATCAGCACTCTTGCTCTTATTATTAGGTTCCCCTCACCAGTAAATGGCTATATGCTTATGCATACCTTTGCCACAGTAATGGTGCCAAAATAGCTTGTAGCAGGAAACAGTTTCTTCTGTAGCACAGACACTTGCAAGCGACTCTGGTTTAGCACATGCCACCACGCACGGATCGGAGCTGTGCTGGGTGCAATCATTTACTGCCATCCCAACAAACACTCAAATTCTCTCTAAAACTTCATTGTTGCTCACATGTTCAGTCCATGGTATCCTCAGCATATGAGGGAAAAACTGTGCAAAAAAGTGACTCACTTATTTCCTGCAACTAGTAATCAATAGAAACATAACCGAACAGCTTTAAATAAAGAATAATAGAGGTATAATTTATTTATAATAGGTAATATAGTTTGAAATATTTAATAATCTATGGGTCCTCCTTTATTTTGAATAACCTTTTCAACCCTTTTTGGCATTGACTTGATTAGGTTCTGGCAAATCTCATTTCCAAGCATTGAATTCCATTCGGATATGAAATTCACAATCAAATCCTCTTTGTTACTCAACTGCTTTCTTGAGAGCCTATACTTTATAATGCTCCATAAGTTTTCTATGGGGTTGAGGTCAGGAGATTGGGGCAGCCACGTCATAACACTCACCTGCTTCTCATCAAAGTATTCCTACATCAATTTTGATCTGTGACGGGAAGCATTATCCTGCATAAAAATGAGCTTGGTGGGGTCGATTTTCACCCTTTCAGCAGAAGGGAGCAGACAAGACTCTAAAATTCTCAGGGCTAAAATTCAAAGAGCTTTCACAGTTTCTTTGGATTTTAGATTGCTTATCCTTTGAATTTAGCTCAACTTTCATTTCATCGGAGAAGAGAACATTTAGTAAAAAAAAAAATCAGGTGAGTCACTTTTATCAAACACCACTGTATATATATATATATATATATATATATATATATATATATATATATATATATATATGAGTTTAGCTAATGTAATATCTTTCTATACATGATAATATATTCTGGCTATTTTGATGAATAAAAATTCTCTATTGGTGTGTCTCACCTACAATTTACAATGTGTTTATTCAACAAATTTATTATAATTTTCATTTCAATGAATTATTATATCCTCAGTTCAAGTTTGGATTCAATATATATTATTATATCAATTGCCTGTTGTGTTATTTTTTTTTTTCAGAAGTACGACAATATTTGACACACTATAAGCCTTTTTGTATTAGCAGTGTGTAAACATCCCAGGGGACTATCCATTTTTGGAAATCCAAGGTGACTAATGCAGGGTTAATCACCTGAGAATATAATTGTATACAGGTGAGAGTTTAGACAATGTTACACAAATGTACATTTCAGTTTCTTTCAAACTGCGCGCATCTGTGAATTTGCATGTGTGCTTATGTAGATTTTCATATGACAAACCTAAAAATATTTCTACAAAATTAAAAAAAAAGAAAACTTAAATAAATAATTTTGTTTATTTCTGAATAGTTTCCACAAAGTTAAAACAATAAAATCTTATAATTATCCAACATTTTACGGTTGAAAAAAATGTTTTTTCCTTATTTGCTCTATTAACATTCAGACTATTATCCTCATCTTTGTTGTTACTATCAGCCAATAACCTTCAGTCTGATTTTCTGGGATGAGGAGTTATTATTTACTATTAACATTCAGACTATTATCCTTATCTTTGTTGTTGTTATCATAACATTTCAGCCGTTGCACCCCACAACCTTCATCAGGTGCATATTGATTTGCGTTATCTACAGGGAATTCTGAACTGAACACTTTATCTAATTTACGGGGATACACTGCTCTTGTTCCACTTCCCATGTCCAGAGATATCTCGTCTTGTTCTTATTTTTAGTACTGGTAAGTTATTGCTCGTTCTGTAGGTTACTCAGATGGATATATTCAGGGAACTCCTAACTGAACCCTTTATTTAATCTACATAGACAGACTGTTCTCTATCCACTGCTCATGTCTAGGGATATCTCATCTAGTTCTTATTTTTAGTACTTCTCAGTTATTGCTCATTCTGTAGGTTACCTGGATCGATATATTTAGGAATTCCAAATTGAACCCTTTATTTAATCTACCCAGATAGACTGTTCTTATGTCTAGGGATATCTCATCTTGTTTTTATTTTTAGTACTGCTAAGTTATTGCTCGCCCTGCTTCAACCGAGTCCAAATACACACTGCTCGGCCCAGGCATTGAACTCACAATTACTATATCAGCAAATTCACAAACCAAAATAGGAATAGATAGGGTTGCCTATCGCTCAGTTCACACTCCTCCTCTTTTGAACAGCAGTAAATGTTTATCTCTTGTTTCCTGTTTAGAATTGGGTTTCCAGTTCCTTCTAAAATTTTTATTCTCACTCCCAGTAGTCTTTTTGGCCTTAGTTGCTTTATTGCCTTGGAAATACAACATGTCCAACAAAGTAAAACTGATGACTGCTCTTAAAAAGGAAGACCTAACTGGTGATTAATTGGAGCAAGGAATGGCTTGTAAATTTTAATGTCTCCAAAACAAAACTGCTTTCATTTAATCACCACAGAGAAGCTTTTCTGCCTACCATCAGTATGGCTGATGCTAACATTCAGGAGAGCAAACCTTTGCGGCTCACATTTTCCATTGACATGATGTAGAGTGGTTATATTAAATCAACTGCTAAGTCTGCTGCTAGGAAAGTTGGTTTACTGCGTTGTGCCAGACAATTCTTTTCATCAGAATCCATCTTGCATATTTACAAATTTACCATTCTTTGCTTTGAATAACACTACCATATCTGGTCTGGAACTCCTACTATATATCTCTACATTCTCTAAAAAATTCCAAAGAAGAATCTGCAATGATATTGGTCCTGACCTGGCAACTTGATCTCAGTCACTTTAGCATCATCATAACATGCCTTTCCTGTCTTTTGTATAAACATTTTCATGGCACTTGCTCTAAAGGGATCCTCCTCCTCCTCGGTACAAGTATCATATTCGGCCATACTTTCAAATCAAATAGATTTTGTAAAATTCCTTGGATAACTCTCTACCTAGAAATTACTTTCAATGGCTACTTGTTTTTGAACACACCCATCTAATAAGATGTCTACCTA
Organism: Acanthosepion esculentum; assembly: GCA_964036315.1. Taxonomy (NCBI): domain Eukaryota; kingdom Metazoa; phylum Mollusca; class Cephalopoda; order Sepiida; family Sepiidae; genus Acanthosepion; species Acanthosepion esculentum. The sequence goes on along the minus strand of OZ038516.1, from coordinate 3,475,811 downwards.
ATACCTATCACTGATATACATTCATATCTCTTCAACACCCACATAGCCAACATGTGGTTTAAACCACAACTGCACAGAGCAGACTTTGGTGTGAAAGGAAAAAGGTTTATAAAAATTTTAAAAAAATTAAAAAAAGAGTAAAAAGTAAAGAGAGAGATAGAGAGAGAGGGAATGAATGACAGAGAGAGAGAGGGAATGAATGACAGAGAGAGAGAGGGAATGAATGACAGAGAGAGAGAGGGAATGAATGACAGAGAGAGAGAGGGAATGAATGACAGAGAGAGAGGGAATGAATGACAGAGAGAGAGAGGGAATGAATGACAGAGAGAGAGAGGGAATGAATGACAGAGAGAGAGAGGGAATGAATGACAGAGAGAGAGAGGGAATGAATGACAGAGAGAGAGAGGGAATGAATGACAGAGAGAGAGAGGGAATGAATGACAGAGAGAGAGAGGGAATGAATGACAGAGAGAGAGAGGGAATGAATGACAGAGAGAGAGAGGGAATGAATGACAGAGAGAGAGAGGGAATGAATGACAGAGAGAGAGAGGGAATGAATGACAGAGAGAGAGAGGGAATGAATGACAGAGAGAGAGAGGGAATGAATGACAGAGAGAGAGAGGGAATGAATGACAGAGAGAGAGAGAGAGAGAGAGAGAGAGAGGGGGAATGAATGACAGAGAGAGAGAGGGAATGAATGACAGAGAGAGAGAGGGAATGAATGACAGAGAGAGAGAGGGAATGAATGACAGAGAGAGAGAGGGAATGAATGACAGAGAGAGAGAGGGAATGAATGACAGAGAGAGAGAGAGAGAGAGAGAGGGGGAATGAATGACAGAGAGAGAGAGAGAGGGAATGAATGACAGAGAGAGAGAGAGAGGGAATGAATGACAGAGAGAGAGAGAGAGGGAATGAATGACAGAGAGAGAGAGAGAGGGAATGAATGACAGAGAGAGAGAGAGAGAGGGAATGAATGACAGAGAGAGAGAGAGAGAGGGAATGAATGACAGAGAGAGAGAGAGAGAGGGAATGAATGACAGAGAGAGAGAGGGAATGAATGACAGAGAGAGAGAGAGAGGGAATGAATGACAGAGAGAGAGAGAGATGGAATGAATGACAGAGAGAGAGAGAGATGGAATGAATGACAGAGAGAGAGAGAGAGAGATGGAATGAATGACAGAGAGAGAGAGAGAGAGATGGAATGAATGACAGAGAGAGAGAGAGAGAGATGGAATGAATGACAGAGAGAGAGAGAGAGAGATGGAATGAATGACAGAGAGAGAGAGAGAGAGATGGAATGAATGACAGAGAGAGAGAGAGAGATGGAATGAATGACAGAGAGAGAGAGAGAGAGATGGAATGAATGACAGAGAGAGAGAGAGAGAGATGGAATGAATGACAGAGAGAGAGAGAGAGATGGAATGAATGACAGAGAGAGAGAGAGAGATGGAATGAATGACAGAGAGAGAGAGAGAGAGGGAATGAATGACAGAGAGAGAGAGAGATGGAATGAATGACAGAGAGAGAGAGAGATGGAATGAATGACAGAGAGAGAGAGAGATGGAATGAATGACAGAGAGAGAGAGATGGAATGAATGACAGAGAGAGAGAGAGGGGGAATGAATGACAGAGAGAGAGAGAGGGGGAATGAATGACAGAGAGACGGGTCTCATTGCTCGCATTGATATTTATAAATTTCCAAAATTCAGCTCCAAATTGTAACCCATGACTTTGTTTAGCCCAGGAAAGTTCAACAAGTTTTGAGTATCATGCGTGTATTCCTTCCAATTCATGGTTCTTTCACCTGTGTTACTTTCATACTGTTACAATTGAGAAATTTCTAGATCCAGAGCTGTTCATTTTTCCTCCCACATATATGATAAAGAATTTGGCATATCTGCTGGCCTTTTCAGCAGTGAGGGTCTGTATGTGAGATGCAGAGTGACTCACACATTCTTTCATTTCAGCCTCAAATTTTGACACTGATATATGAAATAGCAAACAACACATGCACCTGATCATTTCCCCAACCTTTTTGGTCTCCCAAAACTTTAAAAAAGAAAAAAAATTCTAATGTTTAGTTCTAAGGGGACCCATCCTGCAAAAAAGCACTTCCTCATTGCAAAAAGGAGAAAGATTATAATATACTCCTTCCCATGGAAGAAGGTGTGTGTGAGAGAGAGAGAGAGAGAGAGAGAGAGAGAGAGAGAGAGAGAGAGTCCCTGTATATTAAACATGCCTCTCCTACTATCAAACTAACCTTGTTTAACAATGGGAGTGCCATGCAGAAAATTTATTTTTTTTTAAAATAGAAAGATGCTCACTTGAATTCCAGCTGAGCTTAACATGTGAAGGCTCAGAATAAATGCTCCTACTTTTCTTTTCATGTGCCATGTCCTTTTACTGCTCTCCACCACCCTCTATCCCTTGTAGCTCTCAACAAGTGCCTTCCCTCTGCTTCCTCCCCCCAAACCACGTTCTGTCATCCACTTGCTTTAGCCCGCCAGGTATGTCACACGTTGTTTTCCCTTGTCTCTCTTTCCCTCTATTTGACCAGTAAGTATCAGATTCTCCAGGCCATACTTCCTCATTACGTATCCCAGAATCTTCAGCTGCCTCTTTCTGATGTTAAGTACAAGCCTCCTTGTTTGCAACCTTTCTAAGACCTCATTGTTGCTCACACACTCGGTCCATGATATCCTTAGCATCCTTCTGGAGAACTACATCTCCATCGTCTCTTCTTCATCTTTGAGGAAATCATCCAACATTCACTGCCATAAAGGAGGACAGATGTCACGTAATAGCTCAGTATTCTTTTCTTTGTTACCAAAGAAATCCTCCTTTCTTGCAATACTCTGCCCAGCTTTTCGAATATGTCCTTGACCATCCCAATATATCTATGGATCTCAGTGTCACACTTACCGTCATCTGTCGAGATGCTTCCCAGATATTTAAACTTCTGCGTCTGTTGATTCTAGTGTTCCCGACCTGCAAATCGTATTTTGAGCTCTTCCACATACTGATGATCATGCATTCTGTCTTCTTGTAGTTTATGCTTATTCCTTTCTTCTCATTCTCCATTGCTACCTCCTGTAGGATATTTTGTCATTTCTTTTACGTGTCTGCTATCAGTACTGTGTCATCTGCATAGCTTATGTTGTTAAGATTGTGGCCGCCAATGCTAAATCCCCGTAAGGTTTCCAATTCTCTCAGAATTGCCTCGCTGTATAGGTTGAACAGGTCATGTGAGAAGTATATTCACTGAACTCGTTCCCTATAAGCATGCATGATGTTTGCTGCCAGTATAGGTTCTTCATTATTTCGATATCTTTCCTGAATATATCAAGGTTGCTGAGCAGTTCCATCAGATCTTTGTGGTGTACTTTACTGAAGGCCTTTGCGTCGTCTATGAAATGTAGGTACATGTCCTTCAGCATTTGTATCACTCTTTCTGATAACATTCTGAGCATGAATATCATGTTCTTTTTTTTCCGGTGTTTTTAACAAACCTGCACTGTGCTTGTCCCATCTCTGGCCTGACCCTGCTGTGCATCCTATTCAGCAGAATACAGATGACAAGTTTTTGCCACGTGTATCATTAGGCTTATTGTTCAGCAGATTTCACTTTCTTAGGTATAGCTATGAAGATACATCTGCTGAGGTCTTCTGGTATATCCCTGCTGTTGTAGATTTCATTTGTTATTTTGGTGATCCTGTCTAGGCCAAAGTCATCTAAGGCTGTCAGCATTTCGGCTACAATTCCGTCTGGCCCAGCTGCCTTGTTTCTGTTCAATTTGGCCAGTGTGGCTTCTACTTCAGTTTTCAGAATTCCAGATCCGTCAGTAGTTCTGTGTATTGCTAGTTGTTCCCTTTCATTGTGGAAGAGCCCTCCAATATACTCACTCCAGCGTTGAAGAATGTTTTCCTTCTCTAATATGAGCGTTACATCCTTTGATTTTAGGCAGCCTGTTGATGAGCATGTCTTCTGCCCTGTTAGTTGCTTTATTTGCTTGCGCATGTCTCTCTTGTTGGTAGGACTCAATCTTTCTATTTCTGCACATTTTTCATTTAGCCATTCTTTAGCTTGCCTGCATTTGGTCCTTACTTCATTGTGTAATCTTCTCTACTCCATTCCGTATCTTGGCAGGGTTTTCTGTCTCCTTTCCATTATGTCAAGAATCTCATCAGTCGTCCATTCGTTTTTTCTTCTTCATCCTGTCTCCTTTGGGAGGATATCGTTTGATGAGGTCACTAAAGCGTCTCTTAGTGCATCCAATTTTGAGTTTCCATTCTGTGCCTCATATCTTTTCACATTGTCCATATATTTTTCTTTTAGGGTCGCTCACAAGTTTTCTATATTGCAGTTTGGGTGCTGCATTAGGCTTCTTTAATTTCCACAGTTTCACTCTTAGTTTACATAGAAGAGGGTGATTACTAGTATTCGAACAGTCAAAACATGAAAAGGAACTAACACCAAATCCAAATCCCTTTGAAAATGGCTAACGAAGTGGTCAAAAGCACTTGGGACAATGGATGGTATGGACAGTTTTTATACTCACTCACTCCTAATAAATGGAAAAATTTAAGATTGCTGAAAAAACTAAATGAAAAATTTCCTTGTCCATCATATTTAACAAAGGTTGCTGCCCACACGCATATATATATATATATATATATATATATATATATATATATAGGCAGCATATCTTAATTCAAACAGGTTTCATTGAACAATAAAGACATATGTATTTATCTTAGTAATAATGCCTTCCAGTTGTTTAATCAGTTTCTTGGTGTTAAGATGAAATTTAACAAGGAAGGCAGCATAGTTTTTTCCTATCCAAGTACTTTTGATCTCCTCCAATGACACCAGGGGTGAATTACAAAGACAAACTTATTGCAATTGAGATAGAATCTGCATTTCATTGTGATGGTGATTTTAACAAAACAGGCATGAAACAGCTCTGTTATAATTATTTTTAAATTTTTAATTTATCCGTTGTGGCTATGGAAATTTTTGCAAAACGAGTGTCCCAATATAGGGGAGCTAACCAGAAATTGGTAGAAATACAAAATGGCATTAAATGTTGGTTAAATGCACCTCAAAACATTTCCTGCTGCACTTGTAATAAATCTTGTTGTGTGTTGGTTGGTGGCTTTTGATATATATTTTTTTTTTTTTTTTTTTAAGCTTATCACCCCAAGCAAGGCTGGAAGCCACTAGCACGCAAGGGGTTACAGAAGGTTTGGAGGAAGAGCAGATAGGAGTGGTAAAGGAGAGGATGTAGAGAAAGATAGTGGATCGATCAAGGCAGGGGGGTTACAGAAGATTTGGAGCGAGAGCAGATAGGAATGAAAGGGGAAAGGATGTGGAGAAGGGAAGTGGATAGATCAAGGCAACTGGAGATGTTGATTGACGTTACACTTAAATAGTTGGAGATTGTATTTGTCAGGGAAACAGGAATAAGGAAGGGAGTTCCACAGGCGAGATGTGTGAGACATGAAGCTATTGGAGTAGAAGAGACGTCTACATCTAACAGTTTCAATGGTGAAGGGGTGGGAACGGGATGCCAGCCTCGTAGGACGTTTAAATTCATGAGGCCTAGGAACCAGTGAAAGCAGCTCATCGGAGCAATTACCGTGAAAGTATTTGTAAAAAAGACAGAGCGAGGCAACGTCGTGTCTGTGAGAGAGCGACTGCAGACGAGATGACAGATCTGGGCCAATTACATTGCATATCCGTCTCTGGATCTTATCAAGAACCCTGAGGCAAACAGCAGGGGCTCCAGAACACATATGGCAGCAATACTCCATGCAAGGGCGAATGGTCGATTTATAGATTTGGAGGATTGATTCCGGGGAGAAAAATTTCCTGGCTCGGCACAGGGAGCCAACTTTCCTTGCGGTGGATGATGCAATTGACTATGTATTTGTTCCATCTCAGATCAGTGGACAGCGTGAGACTGAGCAGCCGCAGAGAGGAGCTCTTGAGAAGTTGGTCTTCAGACATTCTAATGGGATGCAGGGATGGATCCCTGTGGTGGTTAATAGAGAGCAGTTTTGTTTTAGAGGCGTTAAATTTAACCATCCATTTCTTGCCCCAGTTCACAACCGATTGGAGGTCCTTTTCTATTCGAACTGCCAGGTTAACTTTGTCAGCATCACTAGATTTGTGTTTAAGGCAGGAGTAAATTGTGGTGTCGTCCGCATAGATACCGACTTGGGAATCTATGGCATCAGGAAGGTCGTTTATGAAAATGAGGAACAGAGTAGGGCCTAGGATGGAGCCTTGAGGAACACCTGCGTTAGTGGGATAGGAGCTGGAGATGAATCCATTGAGAACAACCTTCAATTCATGGTTTGACTGGAATGATTGTATTAGGTCAAACAATTGACCTGTGATACCATAACCCTGGAGCTTGCGAAGAAGGCTGGCATGCCAAACTCTATCAAACGCTTTGGAGTAGAGGCCTTTGAGAATTTGAAGCTTTTGTTTATTATTTTTGTGGTGTATGGTGTATATATATTTAGTATATTGGTGTTGTCAATATGTATTTTCCTGTATAGTGAAGGTGGGCAGGAATGTGTTTATAGATGTTGTGAAGACACAAAGTATAAGATGTCTTGATAATGTTGTGGTTGTCAAGCCAACATATTATTTTTTTTGTCAGAGATACAATCTCCCAAAGGACATTTAAACTGGTATACAATGTTCTTTTCCAAAACACTAGTTGACTGAGAAAAGTTATTGCGTATGATTACATTGGTTAAGTTAAATTTCTTATATTTAGTTAGTTTCATTTTTTTTTTTACTGAGATCCCATATATATATATATATATATATATATATATATATATATATATGGTGCAATGGGTAAATTGTTGACATTTTATATTTGTAATTTTGTGCATGTACATTGTTTTAGATTTTGTCGACTGCACAGTATAGTAGGGTCAGTTGGGCAGCATCTGTGAGAAAAAGAACATCATGACACAATTCACTGCCAGAAATTTGGAAACAGCATGCTGTACTGCTTGGCATTTGTGATGGAATCACCAATATGAACATTTCAGAGTGTTTGAGTGTCAATCTGAAGACAGTGGATTTGGAAAGAGTTGGATGAGTCTAAGGGTGATTACAAAGGTATGGCAGCTCAGAAAACTGATCATTCTGGTAAGACTCCGGAATTTGTTGGTGAGGGCTTCAGATGCAACACATGAAGTGCCTTAAGAAGGTAGTGCTGCCCTGAGTAAAGAGGGTGGTTGCTGGAAGTCCCTATGTCTGGCAACAGGACTCTCCACTGTGCCATGAAAGCAGGAGAACCCAGTTATGGCTGTCAGTCAATTTCTGCAAAAACATCACCCCTTACATCTGGTCACCTAACTTCATAGACTGCAACCTCCTTGATTATTGTGTGGGGTGCAGTTGAGCAAGAGACCATCAAAACTCCTTTTAAGACCAAAGATAAACAGAAGGCAAGGATTATGGCAGCATTCACCAACTGAAACAAGGACTGTCCAGAAGAGATGCAGGAGATTCTGAAGTCGTCCAGAGGCCGTGGTTGAATCCAATGGTGATTTTATTGAATAAATTTACTCTTCCGTATTTCAAGATTGTGCAATTTTGATAAATATATCTGTTAAAATGAGATGTCAGTGTTATTTTCATTTTTGCATAATTTTGACAATTTATCTATCACACACTGTGTGTGAGAGCATGCGAGTAATAAAATAACAAAATGGAAAAATCCATGTAATACATTTCATCCTTTAAAAAGACTTCATCAGAATCTTTGTCTGAATTTTGGGGATGAGGAATGTCTGTGCATTGGATACTGCTGCCGCATCTGGTCTAATGCTCCTACTATATATCTTGAGATTCTTGACAAAATCAAAGAAAAGAGTCTGCAATGTTATCAGTCTGGACCTGGCATATCTGAATTTCTGGGATGAGGAGTTATTATTTACACACAAACTACTGTCCCCATCCTTGGTGTTGCTATCACAACATTGTACCCTCCAACCTTTATTAGGGGATTGTCAATACAGGTAATTTTCAGGGAATTACCAACTGAATCCTATAACCTCTATTCTTTACCTTGTATCAAAAAAATGATTTTCTAAAGCTGGTTTGACAATTTAGATATGGGGGAGGGGACGAATACTGAGAAATATTTCATCAGAAGTTATTATATTCATACTTTTAACAATATTAAAATGTCAAATTCTGTTTATTTATAAGCAGTATAATATAACATTGCAGGTTCATTGATGTCAAAAAATGCTTTTCATTGGTAATAGAAATATTTCAAGTGCTCCACATCCTGAAAATGTTTTCCGGTCAAGAGGAAATCCACAGGAAAGAGCTATAACCTGAAAGAAAAGGCAGAAAGGAAACGACAGTCAACTTACTTTCAATGTTGCTATTACCACATCCCTCGCTTGTAATTCTCCTTCTAAGTAACTGAGAAGACGTAGCAAATCATTTTTGTTTAAATCCATTTTCGGATGCCGCTGAAAAAGGAATTGAAAAAAGGAATTGAAAAAAAAAAAAAAAAAAAAAAAAAAAAGAGAGAAAGTTAACGATGTATTTTAAAAAATTTTAACTCAAGGTTTTTCATCTAAATTTACGAATTGTTACTGGAATCCAAAACAATATCAAACAAAGAACAATTTTGCAAATATCAAAAGCAACTGAAAATATCAACAGATTAAAAAAAACGAACATTGGTGACTTTTTCAAGGTTTGAACTTGAATAGCTGTTTATCAGGCTGAATTCATGTGTTTCAACCAAGCTGACCCTTATACTATCACCTTGGTTTCAATCCAATAAGTGAACTGATAAAGTATTTCCAATTATTAACACATTCATTTATGCGAACACATGCTTATACATTTTTACAAAACTTATACTACCTGCTGTTAATATATGTTTTCAAGATCTACATCTTCCCAAAACATTACATTACCTGGAGTCAACATATATAAATAAAGACAAAGGCAAATGTAAGGATTTTATTTTTAAATTTAAAAGGTGCTCATAAATATTCATCAGGTTTACTGAAAGGTTGAGGTAAATTATGGAAGATGCTAAGTGACATAATCTAATGTCTAATAAACGGAAGTGAGTAAATGATTATTTACACTATTTACATTGTTTGGACTGCTGCCGTCATCTTTGTATTTGTATGCTCCGGCATTCTTGAGGATGTGTCTATATTTCCGAGATGAGATATCGTAACTATTTACATCGTCTTCATCTTTACTGTCATATTCACAATGCTTCGGACGTTGTACACTCTGGCCTTGTTCAGGTGATATGCGTTGAAATTTTGAACTGAACCCTTTATTTGCACCTCTGGGTAAATTGTTCTAGTTCCATGTGCCACGCCTTTTCTGGATATCTCAGTTTCAGTTATTTCCCTTTTAGTAATTCAACTCTCCAAGTTTTTGTTCACCTCTGCTTTGGCCAGGTATTGAACTCACACTTTGGATGAAGTCACTAGATGACTTCAACCAACTCTTTTATCCACTGGGCCATTGGATAAAAGAAATATCAATCGATATTGAGTAAATGATGTTGAATTTTTAAATTCATTTTAATGAATAGTTAAATTATTTTAGTATAAATTTATGTGTTATATATTTTTATAAGAGATTATGAATTTGACTATTTTCTTTTCACTTTTTAATGTTTTTATAATTATCTATACTAGTGTCAGATAGTAGAAATTCTTTCAAGAAAAAATTCAGGGCGCAGTTTTATATTTTGATAAGATTTAATATATTTCAAGACTGAAGTGTTGGTCTCTCGTATTTGTGCTAGCACTAAGCACTAGTTAGTTTATATTGCCAAACCAGTGGGCTTACAATCACCAAAGTTAAGCCACACTGAGCCTGGTCAGTACCTAGATGAGTGACCGCTTCGGACTGCTAAGTGCTGTAAACTCAGATGTGCAGGTGGCGTAATGGATAACTGTTCAGAATTAGAAATCTGAGAACCAAGTTCCAATTCCAGTTGGGTTTGTTATATTCACTTATTACATTGACATTACCTAATTTAGTAAAACATGGAATACAATAAACAGAGTTCATTTGTATTTTGCCAACCAAATTAGTGACATCTGCTTTGATGATGGTAGCTGGCAATGGTGAGGCACCAATACCATGAACAAACATGGCGGATAGTAGGTATTCGGAATTGACAGTACTTTTGGAATTAACGGTAGGCCTATTCAGCTAACTGGTTTGATTCAATAGCGCACAAGGTGAGGTAATAAGGTTGGTATTCTTGGGGTATATATATGAAATGTAACTGTCACACTGTATTACGTGTCTAGGTTGGGGGTTTGTGAAGATACCGTATGGTATACCTAAATGAACAAAAGACTTACGGTACTGGTAGGAAGCTACCTACTGGTTATGATCAACATTTGAAATAAAGAGACAATATGGTACAATACTAACAGAGAATATGATTATGTAAATGATAATTGTAGACTTATATGTCTGTGGATCTGTGATTGCTTGCTTGTATGTTGTGACTGGGGTTCATGAGGGTTGGTAAATTCCTCTCTACAACTTGACTTTTGAGTGCTAAGATGCAGGGTGATCTTTTGAGAGCATTTTCATCATCTTAGCATACAGGAAATACAGCAGCATCAGAATACAGTATCTGTGTTATGGGAAAAGTGCTAAAACAGACAAAAATGAAAACTGTTTTACTCACTATATATGAGAGAGATAATATATATATATAAGTTTTTATTTATCAAGAACAGTATTGGGAGGAAAAATACAGTTTGATTTCTTTAAGAAATTGTAGGATATCATATGGAATAATGTCATAAAGGTGTTCTTTCATGTTGTTCGTTTGGTTGATTTTGTTTAGTGGCATATTAACTTCTATGGTTATTTAATGCCAAATCTAAATATTTTGAACACAATTTTATAGCTTTGACTAAATATATTTTGAATGCAATTGTATGCCATCAACTACAAATGTATTTTGGTCATTTTGCTATAAAATATATTTTTAACTATATAAAAATGTAGAATTGTTTTTGTTTGAGGGTTCACTATTTGCCCATAGCTGGGACCCTAACAGGAGGTGCTACTACCTGGGTCAGGGTGAACTTGAGAACAACAGCAATTAAGAGGTGGTTCCACTCTCCTCCAATCTTCTGAACAGAGGCCAAGGATCAGAGTGTAGTATCTGTGTGCTATGAGAAAAGTGTTAAAACACAGACAAAAAGAAGAAAATTGTATCATATATATATATATAGGAGAGCTAATGATATATAAATTTTTACATATCAAGAACAACATTGGGGGTAAAATATATGACAAAGCGGGAAAAAGTTTTCATCTGATGTGTTTCACCCTTCAGGACTTCAAACTAAATTTGTTACTTTGGTATGACTACACATGCACACAAGCAAGAGATTCTGGGAATTTTAAATTTTAATTTTTCAATTTTTTTTTTTTTTTTTAATATGTATAATTTTTTTTTTAAATGATCTTTTTTCTTTTTTTTAAATCAAACATTTATTATTACTATAAACATTATTTTTAGTAGGTACATGTTTGAGTTGACATCCTGTTTTTTTTCTTTTTCTTAAGCAGCAAAATTAATATCAACCAGCCTAGATGAAAAATCCTACTAACGAAAAATAAACCTCCTCACTGGAATTGGTATCTGCTTTTTTTCATCCTGTAAATAAAATGTGCTGGTAACATTTTGGCCATATATATATATATATATATATATATATATATATATATATATATATATATATATTAGTACCCAAGCATGACTCCACATGTTCCAGTTTCTATTTTCTTGAGACATAGACCAGAAGAGTCATTCATTGCCCAACAGTAGAGGAAATTGTATGTGTTCATGTTATACTGTTGGCAAAAAAATGAGGGAAAGTAATCTGGAGCTGTAGATTAACATCAAGATTTTTGTAAAGAATTGTAAAGTGCAAGTGAAATATTAGCTCTTTAACCTTTACCCCACTAAATTCTTCATAGAAGTGTTCCCCTGCCACTGCATTTTTTTTTTGAGGGCACAAAAAACATGAGCACCTACTGTTTTAAAATTGTTATAACTTTCTGTGTATAGTGTGTATGTTTTGTATACTAATAAAAGAATGGATGAGTAATATTTTGATGTAATGCATTACATTTTACTATGGATTACATTTTGCATGAATGTTTTGACATTAAAAACAAATACATTAACAATCCAACATACTTTAATTTTTATTACTCCTTGTGGAGTTCTCGAGTGCAATAAGAAGCAAAATTGCTAAGAGGCTTTCATTTTGTCAAAAGTGACGTCTTTCCTTGTGTTTACAGAGGAGTAAACACTAGCATTTGTTTACTCCTTCTTTCCCTTGACGAGCATATTTATTTGTCTCATTGACAAATAAAGTTACTATTTCATCATATATATATATATGAGAGAGACAGGCAAAATAATTCACCTTCAGAAAGGCTATCAGGTACATCGATGGATGCCAGTAGCTTCCACAAAATTAGTCAGCCATGGATGATAGTAGCCACTCAGCATCTAGTGGCTATCATAGTTTTCCTCTCCATCATTAGCATTTTCCTCTCCATCTCTTATCACTTCACTGTAAATATCCACTTGAGTAAAGCCTTCAAAATCATCACCGGAGTCCAAATCAAAGAAAAACTCCTGAATAAAGGAGTCATTGGATGTTGATGCAGCCATTTTTGTTTACAAAAAACTGTGACAAAATTAACCTGGGTTTAATCAATGTTGCACCTTGTGTAGATTATAGAAGAATTCAAAATGGTGTCAGAAAATGGAAGTTTAGCCTCATTCCAAAGCAGTTGTAAGCTATTTCTAGCTTAAAATACTAAAAATAACAGTTGACAAGTATTTATTTAGAGCAACCCTCTCAGGGTGACAGAATGCGCCTTGAGAAGCAAAGGGAGAGAATTCTATGACGACAATTTTTGCCTCCGGCTAGGTAAAGGTTAAAAACAGTTTATAGTAAACATGCTATAAATAGAATCAAGTGTTTTTGAGTGACACGTGCAATTCAAGAAAGAGAAAGGTGTGAACAATGACACAAAAAGTGAGCAGCAAAAAAAACAACAAAAAAAAACAAATCCAGAAAGCAAAAGATGCAAATGTTTGTAAATGTCAAAAAGGTTTTAAGAATCTGTTTGGAGAAAAAGACCTGTACTTTTGTCTGACCCAATCAGGATAATGCACATGATTATCATATGTTAGAATTAAACAAGTTACTGGTTAAAAAATTACCATATTTGACAGCATATAAGGCACACTTCATTTTTTTTTTTTTTTTACTAAAAATATCTTTTAAAATTTCCCTGCATTTTATATGCCATATGTAGGTTCAAAATTCATGATAGTTGTTGTGATAGCTTTTAAAAAGTTTAGCAATGCTCTCAATGGAACGGAAGATGACGCATTATTTAACGACAATGATAGTAGTATTGAAAATGAGTATCAGAGTTTTGATAACAAAGACGACGAATTTTAAGGATTTGAAGATGAATAAAATTTTAATGCTAACTGTACTGTTTTGCTCAATTGTAATAATTGCTTGATTTTTATTTTGTTTTCTTACCTTTGGATATAATAAAGTTTTTACGGGCTTGTGTTCTTTTTTCCTATTATATTTCCTAGGCTGTACGATTTACTAATAATTTTACTAATTACTAAGTTTTTTCTTGATTTACCCTGCTGAAATTGGGGTGCATCTTATATGCTGTCAAATATGCTAATTACAATAATTAATCGTCTACCTCATTCATCTAACTTAGCCACCACACCCTATGATCCCTGGCCATTTCCAAAACGGAAAAATGCCCTGAAAGAACAAAAGTGCTACTGTAGATATGTGCCTATGTTTTCAAGATTTACATCTTAATGAAACTATTACTGAAATTTTCAAGGTATACATCTTCATGAAACCTACATTGGCTGCTGTTGTTGTATAATATATATATATATATATATATATATATATATGTATATGTGTGTGTGTGTGTGTGTGTATATATATATATATAATTTTCATAACACCATCAAAGATCAGTCCTGAGTGTCTGTGTCATAAACTAGTGCTTAGGGATATTTTCAAATCAGTGTAAACATAGTAGCCAACAATACAATCTGTTTTGGAATATATTTGTATTATATTTTGTGCCAGGAGGTGTTGTTTAGTTTAGGCAGAGTACCAGACTAAAACCAAAATGATAACACCTATAAGAAATTGTCATCAGTATCCTTATAGTCATTTATTTCCAGTTGGAGCAGCACAGCCAGGCAACAATGCTATACAATACTGCAGTGAAAGTGTCAACTACAAAACTCCATATTAGAGTAAAATTTGAATTAAGACAGTGTAGGGGTAGATGAAAAGAACACATAACATATTTAGTGAGTAAATGGATGATAGAAAAAGGTTAAGGAGAGATAAGAAAAAACAAGATTATTAACAAAGGACGGGAAATTGTGGAGAGTCATGACCGCCAATGTCCTGAAGGGTCAAGGCACATAGAAGATTATTTACTTATTGTGAGGATGCAGCCATTTCTCTCAACTAATGGCATGCAGGAGAGGAGAGAGGGGGTGGTGAATTAAAGTGAAGAGCCCTCTTTAAAGGAAGGAAGTTAGAGAAGCTCGTGTTGAAGAATTTCGGAAAATGACTATTTCATCAAAACCCAACATCAACGGATATCTTCTTTCTATTTTTAAAAATAATTCATAAAAACAGCAGGAACTGAGCGTAAACATGAAATATCATTTCTAGCAGCAAAGCAAAAAGGAAATTGTACTTGAGAGAAAGATATATATATATATATATATATATATATATATATATTTAAAGACATTTATATTATGTTTAATGTTCTTTTTATAGATACAAGTATTTAAGCAAATGCTCTGTTTTATAATAAACAGTATTAAATAACATTTACCGGCCTGAATGTCCGAGAAATTTTCATAGAAAATTTTCGCTCTCCGACAGGAATCGAACCTGTATCCTATACGGAACCATCATTTCGGTAAATGTTATTTAATACTGTTTATTATAAAACAGAGCATTTGCTTAAATACTTGTATCTATAAAAAGAACGTTAAACATAATATAAATGTCTTTAAATAAATTGTCGGACAATGTCCAATTCTAAAATATATGACGTCATTTGTTTACATTTGATACGCTAGAGCAGATATGAATAGAAGAGATTCATGGAAGATTTAAGTTTAAAGATAGTAAAATCGACCTTGCTAACCAGACGCTCATCTGTGGCCGAAAGGTTAAGGCACATCACGCGAAATGATGGTTCCGTATAGGATACAGGTTCGATTCCTGAGCGAAAATTTTCTATGAAAATTTCTCGGACATTCAGGCCGGTAAATGTTATTTAATACTGTTTATTATAAAACAGAGCATTTGCTTAAATACTTGTATCTATAAAAAGAACGTTAAACATAATATAAATGTCTTTAAATAAATTGTCGGACAATGTCCAATTCTAAAATATATATATATATATATATATATATATATATATATATATATATAATATGAGAGATAGAAAGTGAAAGAGACAGATACATATTAGCATGTGCGCTAACGATGAAATAAATCTTTTAAGTTTAAAAAGCTCTCTCCATAAAATACCATTTGCTTTCCTTAGAATTAACACCACATATAAAAATATAATTTTATATACATACAAGATAAATATGGGGCAATTGCAAAACTTTAATATGTTGAAATCAAATTCATTTTTTTTAATGAAACCAAGTGATCAACAAAGTAGACCAAAATAAGTTTTACAAATTTACTTATTTACCATTCTTTTGAATTCCCCAAACTTTACTCACAGTTGGTAAAGAAAGTATTTCCTTTTGTTTTGTATTCAGCCTTTTTACAGATATGTATATATGTGAAGAAATATAGTCTTAAGATGTGCTATATTTATGGGATAAAGTGCTCAATATTAGAGATAGAGTGTGTGTAAATATAAAAGTGAACATAGAAGTCAACACTTAGAGGCGACAGTCTGTTTCATGTTTAGATGCAATCGTCAGGCCACGAGTGCTACTATTTCCTCGGCTATTTATATATATGGGTCAGTGGTGCATTGTGGGTAGTCTATTTTGGCAATTATTTCACCGGAAGTCGTTTATTTATTTATATTTCTTATTTATTTATTTATTTAATCAGTGTTTATCTGGAAAATAAAAAAACAAAACACACACCACACCAAAAATATCTTGGAAAATAAGGAAAAGATCATCAGCTTACAACAACCAATCAAAAATTTGCAAACTTTGCTTGGAAGAAAAAATAGCTATTATTACCTTCCCAGACTAAAATTATTAAATAAAAGATCCGAGCTCATCTCAAAAGGCAGACATGAAAACAAATTTTTACTACGTTACTTAAAAATCGAAAACGGAAAAAATAAAAATAAAATACTAAATAAACAAAATAATAAAATAAGCAAAATAAATTAACCCAAACAAATTACCAAATCACACCTGTTAGAATAGACAAAATAGAATAAAAACTAAGAAAGAAAAATCAATGAACCCAAATAATTAAAGTAAATAATAAACAAATTAAAAGTAAAATAAATTGATCTAAATTCATCCAAATAAATAAACAAACCAATCCTGATAATCAATCCAAATAAATACATGAAGTAATAAACAAATTAAAAACTGTTCCCACCAAAATAATAGTTAGAATAAACTACAACAATCAACCCCAAAATTGAATAAATAGCTTTAATTATCTTTCCAAACCAAAACAAAACTATTAAGTAAGCGATATAAATAATTTTTACTACGTTAATAATAACACCGATTAAAAAAAATAAGTAAAGAAATAAGAAATAAAAATAAGAATTAAAAATAAAATAAAAATAAAATAAAAATAAATAAAAACAAGCAAAATAATTTAACCCAAATAAATAAATAAACGACTTCCGGTGAAATAACCACCAAAATAGACTACCCACAATGCACCACTGACTCATATATATAAATAGCCAAGAAAAATAACAGCACTCGTGGCCTGACGATTGTATCTAGCATGAAACAGACTGTTGCCTCTAAATGTTGACTTCTATCTATCTATCTATATATATATATCTGAGAATATGTATCTTTAAAAAAGACTATGGCTAAAAACCTAAGTATAGTGTAAGAAAAGACAGTGCTCAGTGTTAAATAACAGAGCTATTTAATATATTAAAAAATATACATAATACCCTACGTTGATTACACAACTCTGAGTTTCATTCTATTTGCCATCTTCAGGTACAAGTTTGGGGTGATACTGGATTTCTGGTTATCATGAGATATTTTATTGTTAGGGTGGATTATTATAGTTGTTAAGTATTTAAATGAATTGTAGTTTAATTTTGGATTTGAATTTAGGCCCAGATTAACATTTAAGATAAGAATTATAAATTTTAATTTAAAAACTGACACTGTTATAAAAAAAGTTTGAAAATCAAGGGAGTTAACTATGTTTTGTATGAAAATGAATAATGAAATTAATAATGAAATGAATAATATTAATAAAATGTGCAGTGATAAAATTAAGATACTAATAAAAATAATACATAATAAAAATAAATAAAGAACAAAAATGATTAATAAATAAATAATAATGATAATAAAAACATGTTGCTGATAGTAAGACTAAAAGCAAAAGAAAGATAAAAATAATAATACTAGTTATATAGTAAAAATAGTAATATGATAATAAAGTCTAATAGTAACATTAGTTATATAGTAAAGATAGTGA
The DNA here is from genome assembly GCA_964036315.1 of Acanthosepion esculentum. Taxonomy (NCBI): domain Eukaryota; kingdom Metazoa; phylum Mollusca; class Cephalopoda; order Sepiida; family Sepiidae; genus Acanthosepion; species Acanthosepion esculentum. The sequence goes on along the minus strand of OZ038516.1, from coordinate 3,457,970 downwards.
AAATAATGATATTAGGATAAATGTCAAATGCATTAAAGTCTAATAGTAACATTAGTTATATAGTAAAGATAGTGAAAATATTAATAAAAATAAATAATTATGATCATAATAAATAATATCAATATTAGTAATTGTGGTCCCCGGGATTGGCTAGACTATATTAATCTGGGTCAACGTGCTTCAGTAGAAATTTGGTTCTGTGCAAGTAGGTGCTCATTAACTTGTTTAAGAGATTTGGATTGTTCATATTTTTAGGATCATTAATTTTTCAGAAAGACATAAGTTACATCTCGATGTAACCGTAAGTTCTATACCACCAGTTTATTCTCATACTTGTGGAACTGTCTTCTTGCTTTCCAGTCAACTTTGATTTTTAAAAATGTAAATGCAATGTCAATTGTTATCTTCTGTCTTCTTAATTCCTGTACTTTTATTGTTTTCTCTCCTTAATAAGGTTTTCTTTTTCTCAT
>OZ038516.1:3442500-3452500 GCA_964036315.1 Acanthosepion esculentum | reverse complement strand
GTTTTGATTAATTTCTTTCACTTGTTTTCATTTATTTAATTTTTAAGCAACTTGGTAAAAATTTGTTTTTGAGTCTGCATTTTGAGGTGAGTTCTGATCGTTTATTTAGTAGTTTGTTTTGGTCTGAGAAGGTAATTATAGCTATGTTATTTATTGATATTTATTTTAATAATTCAGAAAAAAAGAAAAAACATTGAAAAGCTATGAAGTAATTGGTAACATTGGAAACTGTAATAAAGTTGAGTGGAAATCAGAACAATAAAAAAAGAAATCTCTGTATTTTGTCGATAGTTTTGAGATATATAGCAGGAGCACTGTTATGGTCCAGGTTAGGACTAAGGAAGAACAACACAAACACAAGAGTAGAAATAACGAAGATATATTACATGAAATAATAATACAAGATGTGGAAGGTGTTAGTATGACTGTCAGTCTGGTTTGGAGTGAACTACTATTGGCTCGACTCGATTCGTCCCTCTCTCTTGAGAGGCATAGTATACATAGTGTTAGGAAGAGTTCATTCTGTAGTTATAGGTAAGGACCCATAACATCCCCCTCCCAAGCTTTTACCTCGCAGGGGTCTTTAATATTTTTTTTTCTCTTCGGATTAATCATCAAAGGCTCTGTAAATGTTCTTTTTCTGCTCGATTTCTGCGGTTCTGAAATTGCTTGAGGCCTTCGCATATTGAATGTGTCAAATATTGTGTCCATTATTTCCTCCTCTTCCTGAGGTAGACTGTTAGAATCCTCTAACAGCCTCTTTCTGATCTGATTTAAGTGCCTTTTATGCGAGAACTTCGGACCCTGAATTATGTAAATCACGTTCCTGATTCATTTCTCTATTGTACCTGGCTCCCAATAGGATGTGTTGTTCTTGAACATTTTTTAAAAAAACTTTCTCCCCTAGGTTAAATTTTCTTTTTGGTACAAACGACATTTGTGATTGCTTTGTCTGTTTTAGCAGTAATTTGTTGAATACTGATCTAATTTTTCGGGCGAACATTACTTCCGCCGGCAATAATGCCGATGGTGTAGTACTGTTCAGTGTAATTCTATACACTTGCAAGAATTGTTGTAAAGCCTTTTCTGTTGGTACGTCATAAGCTTTCCTTAGTGCTCTTTTTAATGTATCTACAAACCTCTCCGCTTGCTTGTTTGATCTTGGGTAATATGGCGGGGATTTGATGTGTTTCACCTGAAAAGTTTCACAAAATTCTTGAAAATCCGCAGATGTAAATTGTGTCCCATTATTGGTGACTAAACAATCAACCACTCTGAAACGAGCAAACAGCTCATGAAGGCAATTTATTGTAGACTCAGAAGTAGGTTTTCTACAACGAAATACTTCTGGCCATTTGCTGTAACTGTCTACTACAATCAAGTAGTAGAAACCCTCTAATGGACCTGTGAAATCTACATGGATTCTCGACCACGGTCGATCTGTCTTAGGCCATGGCTTATGAGTGATCGGAGGTGCCTTGGCTGCTAAGGAACAGGCCTTGCATTTGTCCACCATATGTATAATATCTTGATCCATGTTTGGCCAGTACACATAACTTCGCATTAAGGATTTCATCCTGTTCTTTCCTGGGTGGCCCATGTGAAAATCCTTGAGGATTCACCTTTGTAGCGTTTTCGGGGTTACTACTCTTTCTTTATATAGCAGAACATTATCACATAACGAAAAACTGTCTGATATATGCTTATCTTTTCCTACAATTTTTGTTTTCGTTTCCTTTATAAATTTGTCATTCACTGCTTCATCTTATTTCCTGTAATGTGACAGGGAGGTCTCAAATTGTAATACATAATGATGTTCTAATATCTTCCTCATATCGTAGAGCTGCAATTACGGAATCTTCTAATGGCTTCGTTTTCTTTGGTATTAGTCTTGAAAGACCATCTGCATGCCCGATTTTGTTTGATGGAAGATACTCCAATTTAAAGTTATAGTTTAATAAAATCACCCCCATCTTAGCAATCTAGTAGCAGTGTAGACAGGTAGACCGTTCTTTGATCCAAATATTGTCAATAACTGCTTGTGGTCCGTCTGTAAGGTGCAAAATCTACCGTAAATATATCTGTGGAATCTTGTAATCGCAAAAATAATACCCAGCGTTTCTTTTTCAATTTGTGAGTAATTTTGTTGGGCTGGTAGTAACATTCTTGACACATGCGCGATGAGTTTTAGTGTCCCATCCGACATTTTATGAAGTATACATGCCCCAACACCATAGTCGCAAGTGATGCGAGTGCCTATTTTTTCCAATTTTGGATCATAATGCGCTAAAAATAAATCTGCTGTTAGAGTCTTAATGATTTTGTCAAAAGTTTTGACATTCATATGACCATTTCCAAACTTTTTCCTTCAACAGTTCATTTAGGGGTGCGCGTAATTTATGCATGTTAAGAATAAATTCTTGATAATAATTTACTAAGCCCAAGAAGCTTTGTAACTCGGCTAAATTTTTTGGAGGCGGCATATTTTTTATTGCCGTGGCTCTTTCTGGGTCTGGTCTTCTTCCTTCTTCGTCAATAATGGCCATGGCTGTTTTATCTGTTCTCAACATGGTCAGTTTGTTTAATTTCTTCCATGTCTGTAAGCTAATAATGGTTAAATCAGATCCGGAATCTAATTGTAATCTGATTTTTTTTGTTTAAAATTTCTACTTGTACGTATTTTCGTATATTCATCCAGTCTGCCTGGTCAGTTCTAGTGACTCTTACTTGGCTTTTGTTTTCTCTCTTTGTTCTACAGTGCAAACTTTTATTGCACGACAGACAAGTCTTATAGTGGTATATGAACAATCTTTGTACCAATGCAAAGTCCCACAGCGATAGAATAGACTGGGTGGTGGTTTCTTCTGAGGTTTCATTTGAATTATTGTAGTAAAATAATTGGTTTGGTTTGTTTTTGAGGAGGGAGAATAACGTGTTTGTCGTTGTACTTTTCGTATTTAAGCGATGCCAGACTCTTCGATATCTTTCGAGTCCTTTTTTATGCTTATACATCTGACAGTCCTCAGCCAATTTTTATAGCATCAATTCTGGTTCACTCTCAAGTTTTGTTAGAATTCTTCATCTGATCTCCGCATCTTTAGTCGAAACCAGGCCTTGGACGAATATCAAACATTTAAAATTGTCAGGGCTGAGTTCAGATAACTTAAAGTCATCGCAGTGTTTGTTTACTATGGAAGCAAATGTTATATAGTCTTCACTATCCTTTTTTGTTAAATTTAAACATTTCCACCTTTTGTGGAATACTGAAGTGTTTGGACTAAATAATTCCGTTAAAAGTTTCACGGCTTCCTTGAAAGTCAACTCATTTGTTTTCCTCGGTAGGATGTAATCTACGAATTTAGTGTATTCGCTTGACCCTAGTTTCCTCAGTAGTAGACGTACTTTTTTTCGCATCTGACCAATTCCCGCAATCAAACTCATATGAATCTTCATATCTTCTGAAGTAAGCCACTAAGGTTTTGTCTTCGTCCGGTGAATAAGTGAAGTCTTTGATAGAACTCCATATAGCATTTTGCGAGAATGCCGCTTCATTTCCAGAATTTTGTCCTTTATTTGTTACTGCCCGTAGTAGTAATTCTTGTACTTCGAGTTGCTTCTCTTCGTTTTTCTGTTGAATTTCTAATTGTTTTTCTTCGAGCCTAGTCTGCCTTTCCTCATTTTTTTGTTGCTGCTTGAATTGCATTTTCATTAGTTCCAATATGGTTGCCTTAAAGTCTTCTATGTTTACACCGTAATTTTGTGAAACGATTTTTCCTTTTTTCTCAGTGTAGACTTCAGGTCATTGTCGACTGTTGTTCTAGAACCTTAGTACGAAAAGATTTTCCTGCATAGAATTCGATTCTGTTCTGGCTGACAGGTAAAATTTGTGTCTTCGTTACCACTGTTAAGGTTTTTTATCTTCGCATAGAACTTGTTTTTTTTTTCTCAATATCTCCGTTGCCTCTGTTATGGACGACCGATATTAAAAAGGTTTTTTTTTTTTAGATTCTCTGCGTAGAATTTGTTTCTTCAATATGCTTGTCGCCACTTAGGGTCTAGGTTAGAACCAAGAACAACGCGAACACAAGAGTAGAAATAACGAAGATATATTACACAAAATAATAATACAAGATGTGGAAGGTGTTAGTATGACTGTCAGTCTGGTTTGGAGTGAACTACTATTGGCTCGACTCGATTCGTCCCTCTCTCTTGAGAGGCGTAGTATACAGAGTGCTAGGAAGAGTTCATTTTGTAGTTATAGGTGAAGACCCATGACAAACACCAGACCAGATATGGCAGCAATACATCAAGACCATTTTAGGCAAGTTAATGTGCTGAAGTCACATTCACAAATAAATTTCTTTAAATATGATTAAAAAAAATAAAATAAAATAAAAGTGAGTTTTATATATATATATTATATATATATATATCTCAAAATAGCACATGACTATTATGTAACAGTCAATGTTTGATAAAAAAGAAAAAATTCTCAGTTTACTCTATGAACTTTCTGAAGCCAGTGAGGTGAACATTGAAAATGAAGTTTTCTTAATTGTCTACACAGAAAGAGTCATCAGGTGACCTAAATTGTCTGTTAGAAATGGCTAAATGGGAAATATTGATCAAATTAAAAGGAAAGAAAAAAGACACTTCTGATGTGCACTGAAATTGAAACTACAGCATCTCACACTACTACTCTCAAAATTCCTTCCCACTATCATAGTCTACTCCTTCTGCTTCCCCCACCCCAACCACAGGCATTTCTCATAATTATAAATGCAGATAAAAAAAAGGTTTGTACATGGTTACTGTTGTAGTAAGATCTAACCTTCATGCAGATTATGAAGTGTAGTGAGTTCATTAAATATTTCACTTGATATGGTCTTGTGCCAGACTCTAATCTAATATCATGGATACCAGATAAAGTGTATAAAAAGGTTGCAGTTTGCATGTATAAACTTGTTAACTTGCATTATTTAACCTCATTGTGAGCGGAACTCATTGCTGAGTAGTGGGTTGCTCATTGACAATTCATTCTGTGTGAAATGAGTCCAATATTGGATCTGAAGAGACATCCACAGCCACTGAATTGTAGGGTAGGAGGGTTCAGGGGATGGGGAGCGCTGGCTTTTCTTCGGGCTTGCTTCATATCTTCGATTTGTCTTCTGGTGTTTTCAAAGGATGTTTTTTCGTGGACTGCTATTCTCGAATTGGTTCTTTCTGCAGCGTCTGTCTCCCAATTGATCGGATCAATTCCTGTCCCCAACAAGATGATTTTCAGTTGATCCTTGAATTGATGACATGGGCCTCCTGTGAGCTCTGATAAAAGGATTTGTATAGGTAGGTAGATGTCTGGCATTTGAGCAAGATGCCCAGCCCATTGAAGTCAGTGGCAAGTCATGATTTCTAGGCTCTCCATCTTTATTTAACCTACACACAAACATATATATATATATATATATATATATATATATATATGAGGAAAAATATGGAAAAACAAAAAATCCGAATGTGCAAGTTTATTGTTTGTAATGTTGTTTCAATGTCGGCGTCAGACGTTTCGGTCTAGTAGACCTTCTTCAGGACATAGTTATTAAAACATAATTAAAATTAGACAATATTCAAGTGAACATGAAAAGATGATAGACATAAGAATAATCAAAACAAAATGACTGAATTTTAAGATCAGCGTTCCGTTTTGAAATGCGATCACGTGGGTGATGTTGTGAAAACGTATCTCTAAAATAGAGTTTATTATTAATGAAAAAGAAGAATTTTGTTTTAATAACTATGTCCTGAAGAAGGTCTACTAGACCGAAATGTCTGACGTCGACATTGAAACAACATTAAAAACAATAAACTTGCACATTTGGATTTTTTGTTTTTCCATATTTTTCCTCATACTGTTGGATGTATATCCACATATTTGCTTATATATATATATATATATATATATATATATATATATATATATATATAGTACCACCACTGAATTGCTAAAAAACTTAGCATACCGGGATGATCAAAATAAAAAAAAATAAAAAAAAGTCGCCAAAATCTTTGTTAATATTAAGATGAAGAACCAGAGGATGTTTTGATTATATTTTTTTTTTTTTTCATCCTTTTTAGAACATGAAATTTTGGTTAAAAATACTGTTTTTTTTGTATCAGCACAATAGTCAAAGATTAGTATAGGATATTTTACCATCTTTTTGGTGGTGAATCACACACCAAGTTGAAAATTCTTGCAAAAATCTATTACTGGATCTTAATGGAACTTTCAGGACTTATTCACAAATGAATTAAATTATTTTAGAATAATTTTTTTTTTTTTACGTCTTTTACCCTTCAATTTTATGAAATTTCAAGAAATTAAATTTTGGGCTACTTAATGTTTATATTAGTTAACAGCAGAACTTGGAAAATTTAAATATATTTTTTTGTAAAACAGGAATGCCAGTTACTGAAAATCTGCTCAGAATCATAAAATAAAACAATTCAGTAAAACCTAAACATTATTTAATTAGAAAAGCTTTTAACTGCTTTTATGAATAACGCTATTGTCTTAAGAAAATAATTTTTTGATGAAGAATTCATTTTTACAAGAATTGTTTACATTTCTTTAAAAATTTTAATTTGAATAAAGTAAAAAGTACCATAGAAGAAAGTGATATTTATTCTGCGAAAATACAGAAATTTGGCACAAGGCCAAAGGGGGGATTGGGGAAAAAAGGACGGTCTTCATCTGTCTTAACTATAACTTAGCTAGCCGTAAACACTGACCCAATCGTACGAACAATATTCCTTACACCAAAACACCACATTCATCCGTACCGTTCTTACTACAACCACCATAATACCTCACTGTCTCTATGAAAATACTGACTAGTCCCCATATGTACAATTCAATGTCTGTGGGGGGGGGGGGGAGGGGAATAAAATAACAATTTTAAAAATTAACCCCAATGAGTATATACCATAGAAGAAAGTTCAAAACAATTACCATGAAAGTATTTATAGAAAAGGCAGAGAGAAATTACACCTAATGGTAGTGGGAAAGTGATTGAAGCCAAGATGCCAGGTCAAGACCAATAGCATTACAGGAAAAAATAGGCTAGATGTGGTAGCAGTATTCAAAGCAAGGATTAATGGTAGACTTCTAAGTATGTACAATAGATTCTGGTAAGAAATAATTGTCTAGCATGACACATGATAGCAAGTTTATTGGCAGGAATATGATAGCACTCTGTGCTTTGTAATTGATATGAACTTCAATGACTATATTGCTTGATAAATGACATGTTAGTTGATATGAGAAACACTGCTGTCTTGATCTATAGATAGATTTTTTTTTTTTTTTTTGTATTAATCTTGGAAATACAATCTCTTAATAAACAAAAATCATTTATTACATTAGTCTTATTTAATTACAGTTGGGAGACAGCATTATTTTGAACTATAAAAGGTTAGAAATTTTTTATTCTTTTTTGTAATAGATGTGGTTAATTTTACATATTTATTGCTATCCTTACCTTATGTGCATTTTAATATATTAGAATTTTTTTGTTGTGTTGAAATCCTCACAGTATTTAGTATCATTGAAGTTATTGCTAACATTTTTTTTATCAAGATTAAAAAAAAAACTACGTTTCATTCAATTTTGCAAATCAATTGATGAAATTTGAATAAGCTGATTTGTTTGCAAAAATACTTTGACAAAAACCATGCTTCACGGTTTAATAATTTCTTTAATTTATAGAACTTCATAGTAAACAATATTTTTTAAGATAATTTCTTTTTAACAGTGAAGAATAAATTCTTAAGATTTCTTAATCTTGAGCATGCAATATACAACTGGCCATTCATAAATATTTCTTTCTGTAGCCAAATCCCAACTTTTTGAGGCATTTGGCCTTGTGATTTTGTTTATAGTTCTTGAAAATGCAGGGCAAACTGGATTCTTGTGTGTGTGTGTATATATATATATATATATATATATATATATATAAAAACTTAAGGAAAGATATGCAAAAAAACAATATTGCATTTTTATTAAATAAGTGTTTATTTTAATCATTAAATTGTTTTTAAAATAGTGGGAGTGTTTTGTATGTTAAATAATAACACTTAATTTTTCCAGAAAGTGAATAACAAGTTATTGTACTAAGTTATGCAACCTAGTAAAAACCAATTGTACTTTGTATCCCCTTGCTTGTTTTCACTTCTCCCAAAAGTTTGGTTTTGATATCTGACTATTTTAGAGGATGTAACAGATGGACAGACTAACAGAAGTCACAGAATTATATATATATATATATATATATATATATATATATATATATATATATATTGTGTTGGGTTGCATTTAGCATTTTGATGCATTTACTTGCAGGAAAATAAGTTTATTTTTGTTGTTAGTTTCCAATTTCTTTTTTTTTTTTACATCCACTTGGGATAAGATTTTTATCTTTTATAAAAAGAGAAAATTATGAAAATTTAATAAAAAATTTTGATAAATCCTTCATACAAATAAATATACCGTTAATTTCATTGAATGTTGCTACTTGATATTCTGGGACATTCGCACCCTTTACATTCTGATTATCTGACTTTGAACCTTTTGGACTGGCGCTACTGAATCTCTAATATTAAAATGGCTGAGTGTCATATAGAAGGATGGTGCAATGTTTTTTTTGGGGGGGTGGGGTTTTTTTTTTAAGATATCAGACTTGTCATAATGGTGAGTAGTTTAATAAAATATGAAACAATATCCCAGTCCTCATTATTATTATTATTAGGGTGCTTTTTTAGAGTAAAGAAGAAAAAAGAAAAAATTTAACTAAAAAAAAATAAAAAAATCTCACAATATTTTGCTACATTAATATGGATTATCAATGACAAACCAGATGTTGAATAATGATAAAACAGCATTTAATCTGAACTACTTTTGGTAAACAAGTTTCCACAAATGTTACAAGTCAAATCAATAATCAATAAACATATTAGATACTCGAGAGAAAAACTGTGTGGGGTAAAAAAAAAAAAAAAAAAAAATAGAAAAAAGCATTTGTGAATAATTCTTGGTTTTCATTTGGCTGATCCCATACTCTGGGGTGCCATATTGAATTTTTGTCCTTCATACTAACACAAAGTGCTGCCTGACAGTGCCAATCTAATCTCCAAGCAACATAAGATAAACAATAATGAGTTACAGTGTTCTCTAGCAACAGAAAAGAATCCTTGACCTGCCTTCACAACTTTCCCAAGGGAAATAATACAAAGTGAACATTGCCTCAGCCAGAATTCAAATTTTGGTTTCCCAATTCCATTTTTGTGCCAATAACCATTAACTCTTTGAAGTCCATTTCTCTTTCTTCTACGACTTTGCCTTTTTGGTGAACAATCTGAGTATGAAACAAAATGGTGGAACAGAAAAATAATCCACTAGATACATAAAGATAGAAAGTTCCTAACACTTAAAATAGCGGGTGAAATTTAATCAGCAATGTTTCAAATTCACTCATGAGGGATTCTTCCTTGACATTTATCCTTTTCTTCTGTTTCTGTGATGAGCTGTTGTAACTATTTACATCGATCAGACTGTTGTCCTCATCTTTATTGCCATATTCACAATATTCAGATGATATAAGTAGGAATTTCAAACCGAACCCTTTATTTAGTCCATGGGGGTAGATTGTTCAAATTCCATGACTTTTTTTTTTTTTTTTTTTTTTAAATATCTCAGTTCCAGTTAATTCCCTTTAATAACTCTCCAATTTTTGTTCTCAACTCTGATTGGACTCTCAACTCTTTGGATCAAGTCACTTTTTGGATCACTTAACTAACTGTGATGATAAATATTCACACTTACCAGAGTCAAAGAGGCCAAGATGTTTTGCTTGTCGGGCTGCCGTTTTGTAAAAGAAAAGTACATTCTCCGACATTTATTATTTTATGCTGCTTGGCACGATTTGTCTAGTGGCGGTCTGCATGCTGA
>OZ038516.1:3350000-3437500 GCA_964036315.1 Acanthosepion esculentum | reverse complement strand
ATTGAATTCAAAACCATGTGTCATCCTAGCAAATCATGTGCCATACAGCTATTGAAAGGATCTGTGGAGTTTACAGATATTAAATCTGTTTCTGATTACTCAGAAAATAAAGCCTTGTGGCAAAACTAATGTAAACTATTCCTTTACAACTAAATGACAAAATGCAATTTTTTTGTAAAAAAAAAGAAAAAAAAAAAAATTGTCAGCAGAATTTTTATAGCTTTTATAAGTCAATTGGCAGCAGATATTTTATCCAAAAAGAAAAAAAAGAAAATGGCATTTTCCCTGTTGATGGTTAAAAACTTCATTAGTTCGCACCTTTTGTGCCACTGGTCATCATTCCATTTCCCAATTGTGATTCATGTTGACATTCAAGGCAGAAGAGATCAGTAGCTTGCCGGTTCCTTTTGCACAAGGAAAGCAGGTGGTTTGAATTCAGAGTTTTCCTTCTCCTAGATGGGCTGCCAACCAAGGCCGTAGGGACCAATCCGTCTTGCTATTTTACCGATAGCTGGAGGAGGAAAAAAAAAAAGATGGATTCATACTTTTCCCCAAGGGTGTTAGCACATAATAGAATGTAATGAACTCGACTGGAATTTAAACTCGGCTCTCCGATTCCTCAATCCGAGCCACTGTCCATTACTCCACCATGCCTCTTATATGCTGTGTGGTGTAGTGGATAGCACTGTCACTTTACCTAGGCTGAAATGATTAAATAGAAATTATGTAATGGACTTATTAATTCGACATCATTTCATATTGCTATAAAGGTTTTATTTAGGCGACCGACACAATGACCAAAGATCTTAAGTCATAGGAGCCGCACAACTTGTTGCCGATAGAGATGGTAAAAAATAATTTCAAATAAAGCAAATCTAATTATTCATCAAATACAAGGCTCAAGAGCCACTCAAGTGTTATTGTTGGTTTTAATCCAGTTAGGGAATGACTGCAAAATTATTTCCCCCTCCCCAAATTTATAGATTAACCATACAGATGCATGCTGGGATTTCTTAGCCAATAATATGGGCCACTTGTCAGTTTTATCTGACTTAGTTCTGTTCTTTCTTTGTCATCCCCCTCCCCAAATTTATAGATTAACCATACAGATGCATGCTGGGATTTCTTCTTAGCCAATAATATGGGCCACTTGTCAGTTTTATCTGACTTGGTTCTGTTCTTTCTTGTCTTGAAGTCAGAACGCTGCAATCGCTTGTCTGCATCCCCTTTTGTGTTTCAACACCAATTCTTAATTGGTGAACTTTTTGCTTTATTACTGTTGCTTTGCCTTATTGCTGTCACTTTGCCTTACTTATATATTTTGCTCAATATTATTTTTGCCCTGTTCTTTTCTTTCTTTTGTTATTGTTTATTACAAACTTTGTCAATTTTGTTTGTTGGGCATTTCTGCCAGTTACATTTTAACCATCTTCGATTACTCTACAAGTAACCGACCGAGAGAGTTGGTGAAATTGGTTAGCACAACAAGGATTAGGAGGGATATCAAAAAGACTTAACATACTAAAAGCTACAAAAGACAGGAAGTTGTGGAGAGCCATGATCACCAGCATCCCAAAGGAATACAGCATATAGAAGAGAAGAATTTAAATCAAGCCAATTACGCTACAGTTATTGAATGAGATTGTTGCATGAACATAAGAGGAGGAGGTAACAAGTGCATACCATGAGGATATGTAGGATAGATAATGGTTGATCCTAGACTTGAAGCTGGTTAAGATTGTAGCGATCAGGGAAGCATCCTCTCGGGAGTCTGAATGAGGTTGTTGCATGAACATAAGTGGGGGAGGTAAGAACAGTTGACCCTAGACTTGAAGCAGCTTAAGATTGTAGTCATTATGGAAGGATCCTCTGTTCCACAAAGTAATGATTCTTGGGAAAATGATATTCAAATAGAATTTCCTTCTTTCTAATGGGATACAAAAGGAATGAGGAGGATTCATCCCACTGTATATGGCAGGCTCGGGGCTTTAGGTTTAAAGGTCTGAACTATCGAAATTAATGAATATATCTCATTAGAACATTTGCCATAGGAATAACAATAAATAGCAAGATGCTTTTTATGTCTGTGGGAAAGGGATTGTAAGGTGAAAAATTCATGTATTTCAGCTGCTAAAAAAATTGTGAATAAATTGATCTTTTATTTACAGTGTTTATATTTGGACTATTGTTCACATCGTTGTTGTTATCACGTTTTAGCTGTTGTGCTCTCCAGCCCTCCTCAGGTTATCCATCTGGGTAACTTACAGGTAATCCTGAACTAAACCACATATTTAATCAGGAGGTAGACTGTTCTCATTAGCACTGCTCACGTCTAGGAATATCTTGCCTTGTTCTTATTTTATTTAGTACTATTCAGTTATTGAACCCCCACCCTGTTTCCAATGTCTGCAAGCATCTCAAAATCACTTTGATCTCCCTGTGTTCCTTACTAAAGATGAGATTTGGTATTCATGACTGAATAGGTAGAAGCTTTTATTGCAGTAGGTTGCAATTTCTTTCTGCGGGGAACTGGTTGCCAACCAAGATTAACAGGACTCAGGAAGGAAGGAACTAACAAACAAAGGAAGGAAGGAAGGAAGGAACTAACAAACAAAGGAAGGAAGGAAGGAAGGAACTAACAAACAAAGGAAGGAAGGAAGGAACTAACAAACAAAGGAAGGAAGGAAGGAACTAACAAACAAAGGAAGGAAGGAAGGAAGGAAGGAACTAACAAACAAAGGAAGGAAGGAACTAATGAAGGTATGAATTAAAAATTTTTAATTTCCTGGTGGAATATTTTTCTAAGATGTATGAAATGACAAGAGAGACATGGGAAACTGATAAATTTGACAGGTGAACAAACTGAGTAATCTGCTCAATATATGAAAATGTTAAGTTCCATCTTGTATTTAACATTTATCCAAGAATTTCAATTTGGAATAAAATTAAGAAAATCCTATAAATTTCTTGAAACCATTTATGAAAGAAGCATAATCAATAAAATGAAATTACAAGAATGTTTTTAGAAAGTCTAGACATGAAACCATTCCCCCCCATCCACCGAGTAGAATAAATCTGCTTTTGGTGAATTTCATAAAAATAAGAAAATAAAACTCTTGACAAAATTTTGAAATCATCTGAACCAGGTCGATTACATTACCATAAAAATTATGAAATCATAGAAATAAATAATTCAAGATCCAAGAATGTTAACTGCCTTTTTATGCCATTTTTTTTAATACCAATTTTGAGAGTCGATCAAGAAAACGGAATCATGTGCCTTTACATTTAGACACATACAGAGTGCGATGGATAAATTGTCATTTAAATGACACAAAAATGAAAATAACACTGATATCTCATTTTAACAAATATATTTACCAAAATTACACAAAAATATCTTGGAAATACCAAAGAGTAAATTTATTCAATAAAATTGTCATTAGCTTCAACCATGCCCTCCAAATAACTTTGGCAACTCTTCTGGACGGTCTCCTTGTTTAAGTTTGTGAATGCTGCCATAATCCTTGCCTTCAGTCCATCTTTGGTATTAGAAGAGGTGTTGGTCTTTCTCTCAACTGCAACCCACATATAATAATTAAGGGGGTTGCCACCTGGGGAGTTAGGTGGCCAGATGTAAGGGGGTGATGTGGTTGCAGAAATTGTCTGACAGCCATGACTGGGTTCTCCTGCTTGTGTGGCATGGGGCAAAGTCAGGATTCCAGACATAGGATCTTCCAGCAGCCACCTCCTTGACCCAGGGGAGCACTACCTCCTCAAGGCACTTGACGTAGGCCTCAGTATGGAGTCTGAGGCTCCTTGGAAAGATGAATGGAGGCATAATATCACCATCACTCGTGATCACTCCAAACACCATGATCTTGACTGGATATCTCATCCAACTCTTTCTAAATCCTCTGCACTATCCTCTGATCGACATCCAAACACTCTGAAATGTTCGGACTTGAAGTTCCAGCATGAATGCCAAGCAGCACAGCATGCCATTTCAAAATGTCTGGTACAGTGAATTGCATCATGGCATTCTGTTTCTCATAGACAGTGCCCAATTGACCCTACTATAGTGTGCAATTGACAAAATAAAAAACATGCATGCACAAATTAAAAATATAAAATGGTGACAATTTACCCATCGCACCCTGTATCCTCATCTATATTGTTATATTCAATGTTTCAGCTGTTGTACCTTCTAGCCTTCTTCAGCTGATTGAAGTAATTGGCAACCTTAATGAAATTTTGAATTTATACAATCCCTGCTGCCAAAATGTTCTTATTCCACATTACACGCACACGAGAATTCTTGTGACAGTTAATTCTGTGTTAGAAGATATTCCTTAAACAGACATTGGAATGAGAAAAATCTACACTTGTGGACTGAAAGTGTTTGGTTTGAAATTCAGAGAAAGTTAAAATTTACAAGAGTCTTGTAAAGAAAGTTCAAAGTTCAAATGGTTAAAATGTTATGATTATAACAACTAAGTTGAGCATTTTAGTCCAAATCGAAAAATATCAACCATTTAATCGGAAGTCATCATCTGAAACAAATCTAACAAAAGCAACAGAAATTGAATTTCTCTCAAAGACAAACAGATAAATCTTTATTCCAATGAGAAATTTTTAAAGATAATCACAAAAAATCAAATTGATTCTTAGCAAATTAGCAAAAAAGAATTTAGGAAATTAAGATATTTTTTAAATATTTGTTAATTTTTAATTCTTTTAAGTCCTCTTTTCAGATCCAAGTCTAACGACTAAATTTTCAAAGTGTAAGGCAATGTAAAAAAATGCATACTGCAAAGAAAACTCAAGATTGTTACGTGACTTTCTTCTACATCATCCATATACACCAGATTTTCATTTTCAGTGGTTAGGAGAACATTTCTCTCAGTGCCAGAACATTCAGAAAGAAAGTTAAAAAAAGTTGAAAATTACATTTTTTTATATTTAAATTAATTTAATTTACATGTTTTTTTTTTTGTATTTTTTTAAAATTTTTTTTTATTTTTTTATGTACCCTTTCTGGCAATATCTTAACTATTTTCCAAATTCATTAATTTCTTTTGTAAACTTCCCAAACACAAAATTTAATAATAGTTAAAATAAAAGCAGTACCGGGGGGGGGGGGGGGGAGTCCTTTTGACCCTGCATTTTTTGTGGAGCAAGAATGTGTCCACTTTTGCCATTCTTTATTTTTATGCAATAATCAATAATTTAGAGAAAAAAGATTATATCATTGATTTTTTGCCAATATGAGGCAGGATACTAAAATGTTTGTAGTCCAAGAAAATATTCCAAAAATCTTGTTCAGTCAGATTTGGAGAACTGGATTAGACAAAGAACTTTTTCAGCAAGTTATAGCTTGCCAAAAGTATTATGGGTTAGCAAATCTATTTACAATGAAAGAGAGAAAAAAATAAACAAGAAAAGAACAAAGATTATTTTGCCAATGATGCTTCCAGAGTCAAATAATACAGACTTGAATTATGCTGGTATAATTTGTCTATTTGACTTAGAATGTTGCCTATAAGTGTTCAATCAATAGATAATTCAATTCAGAGTAAGTCTGCTTTTCGTTCTACACCAAAACTAGACACAAAGGGAAAGAAAAATTATTGTTAATTATGCACATTATTTCTTTTGTTCTATTTCTTATCAGAATCCATCTTGCACATTTCTAAATGTAGTATTCTTCCTCGTATTGAATACTGTTGCCATATCTGGTCTGGTGCCCCTGCTGTACATCGAGATTCTTGACAGAATCCAAAGAAAAATATAATCAATCCTAACCAGGCATCTTGACTTTACTCACTTTCTCACCAGCATGGCATGACTTCCCTCTGTCTATTCTACAAATATTTTCAGGGCAACTGTCCTGATGAGCTTTTTTTCCACTGGTGCCCTGACAGATATGAATTTAAGTCTACTACTAGATTGGCAACTAGGTCTTACTGTTGAATTAGCTAAATGCAACCACTACTTCTACTTTCTCACACTTCTCGGCTGTGGAACTCCCTTCTGAATTCTTGCTTCTGTCACATACAATCTTCAAAAATTTACATACAATGCCAATTGCTATCTTCTTGAATGCTGCCCTCTTTTTGTGCTATCTTCAAATCCTCTCCATTCTCAGTTTTCTCGTTTTCTTTCACCCCCTGTAATGACCCTCTGCATCCTAGTGGCCTTGATTTTGGTGAAACAAAAAAAAAAAATTCTTGTTTGTCTTTTTATTGCTTCTAGCCTACATACTTACCCCCCCCACCCCATTATGGGGTATTTGAACACCCAACAAGTTATATTTAGAAAATGGCAAATCAAATTTTTAAGATTAGTCAAATAGATTTCTGAATACCTCTGTCAAGTAACTACAAATGGTTTTTTTGGTTTAATCAGAATATTTGTAGGAATTATGTAACCCAAAAGACTAATAATTGTGGTAGAAATGAGTGCAAAGATCCCAGTAAGCTTGTGCGTTGCTTGGAATGTGAAAAAAATAGATGAAGAGGAGTCGGACTGATCAAAGATTATTTTAAAAGATCACAAAGCAAGAAGAGACAGAGAGTGTTCCACGAGCAAGATGCCAGAAGAGATTTCCACAGTGGAGAAGTGTGAAAGAAATTATTAGAATAGAACTTATGGTTTTATTAAGCAATTTCCACAGTAAAATGATGAGACCTAACTGCCAGTCTAGTAGTGTGATTAAATTCATAATGTCTCGATAATATAGAGAAAAATTCATCAGAACAATTACCATGAAATTATTTATAGAAAAAGCATAGGGAAGCTACGTTATAACAATGGGAAAGATTTACCAAAGAATTCAGGCTCCTTACTACCAGTCAGGATGCAGCAGTCAGAAAACTGCCAACCCGATAACCTCAAAATGAAAAGTTAGTCAGATCAAAAATTTAACACTGTCAAAATCATTAAGGCCATGGAAGAAAGAAACTGGAAAACAAGGAATAAATCTCAACAGTTGTTCAATAGACATGGAAGGAGTATGAACTGGGCAATTGGAAAACCTATCTACTCCTAAAAAAGGAGGATCCAGAGAAACTTTATATTCTCATTGATTAGAATAAATCTGATTGCTTAAAATTAATTAGATTTAAATTTAACTCATAGTGAGAGATAATTAGATTTGGGGTCCAACCAAAATTAGAAAACAATGGTAGAATAACACCACTTCTCATAATTAATTTATATAAATAAAAACAATTCATCCTTAAAAAATAATTTAAAATTAAGACCAATTATTAAATAGCTCGAGCAGAATAATTTTATCTTTTTCTTGGCAGTGACTTTATTTAATTTCTAAGAATTTAATTTCTTTTTTACTCATGATGATGGCATTGATGACTATATTCCCCACCGACATGCAAGTTCAGGACTAGAAGCTTCCAGTTTCCCCCAAAACCTACGCCCACCATCCATTCCCTATTGCCAATTGACTTTGCAAGAGTTGGTTGAAGGTGAAAGAAAACCAGAGTAGAAGAAAGTGCCAATGGTGTGAATTTGCCAAGAAGTGACCCACACACTTGATTTCATGACATTCCTCTGTGGCACATAAGGAATGAGACATGCAGAATCTAGTTATGAAACGGCAATGGGCTGTCACTGACTGTTATAAATTGTGAGTGGTGCTTTCTGTAGCGTGTCCTCTTGTATAGCCCTCTTCATCTGCTGGTTCAACCATTGGGGTCGGTCGCACTTAATCTGGGTCATCATCTTTGACCTTTTATTATATTTTATATATATTTATTTTTTTCGTCATTTATTATAACGATATTATACTATTATAACTGTATATTTATCAGAAACCAAAACATCCTTTACGACCATCCACAAAATAACACACATTTGTTTTCTTACAAGAAAAATTTGGTTTTGTTTTTTTCAGAGAGTGTGCTTACATAAACAATGCTAACTTGATCGCCTCTACACTAACCTCAGAACAACAAAAATTCCAAACTCTTTCATGCAGTATTTTTCTCAGCATATTAAAAACTAATCAATTGCAGAAATAAAGAATTCATTAATACTCTGCAGAATAGTCTTCAGAAATTGAACGATCTTAGAAATAATGACAGATTTAAAATCTAATGACTCAATTTGGAACCATCTTAATCCCAAGAAGAAATATTGAACAATTCTTGTTGAAAACGGTAATCGTTTAATCCAGTCTACTTGTGAAATAAAAAAAGTAAACCATTTGTTTTTTTTTTTTCAACTATGAATCCGAGCAGGAGTTTCAACCAAAAGTAAATACATTCATGGTTGATTCATTATTTTCCCCCCTCACTGTGAACTTACAAATACATACAAGTATATTAACCTGAAATATTTAGTTACACACAAACAAAATAATGCAAATTTTCATTTTTCACTGTCTGTATCGCTGCCTAACTGCTAAGATAGATGTATTTTGCATACAGTACGAGTTGTAAATAACAGTATTGAGTTTTCTACTTTTGCCTTTTTAATCCAATGTTAATGGGTAAATCAATCTTCTTGTTACAGGAAACTTTGGTTTTTGGTTTTGCACTAATTTAAAACCATATTGAATGTTTAAAAACTACTATGACCCGATAATTGATATTAAGGATTTCTTTACAATAAAAATGGTAATAAATTTTTAATTTTAATTTTTTTTTAATTTATTTATTTATTTTTTTTACAATGACAAAACTGATTTCTTCCTTAAGTCAAAAGATATTGTGCAAAAACAGAAATAAGCTGATATGCATCAAATTAGGTACAGACGAAAAAAACTTGAAGTCATTTGGAAAATTTTGCCATAGTAGTTTTTAAGACGTTTCTAGAGTTCATTTTTACAGAGAAAAAAAAACTTTACAAAAACCGAAAGCAACAAAATGCTTAAACAAATACTACTTTTCTCCCATTATAATTATCACATTTGGTATAAAAAACAGATATGCAAATGTAAAATTATTATGGGATAGAGTAATATATTTACACAATTTACATCGTTCAGACTGATGTCCTCATCTTTAAAAATAAAAAGAATAGGAGAGTGGAATTACTCAAGGGAATTAACTGAAACTAAAATATCCAAAAAAGGCACGGCACATGGAATTAGAATAATCTATCTCCATGGACTAAATAAAGAGTTCAGTTTGAAATTTCAATGTATATGACCTGAAGAAGTCCAGAGCATACAATGTCCGAAACATCGTAAATATAGTAATGAAGATGATGACAACAGTTTGAATGGTGTAAATAGTTATAATACTTCATCTCAGAAATATAAACAAAGTAATATATATTACTAAAACTCTAAAATGGTTGATACATTTAGTGTATAGAATGTGTATACAAATGTACAATATTATGGACAGAGTAATATATATTGCTAACGCTATCCAATAATGGGTGATACATTTGGTGTACGAAATGTGTATTCAAATGTACAATTATTATGGGACAAAGGTAGTACTCATTGTTTTCAATCATTGAAAGCAAATATAATTTCTTTTGTATGAAGAGTTCTAATCTTTTGATGGATTCATGAGTATTTTTCTAGCAAAACAATCATGGCTACAAATAAAATTATAAAACCATTTGTCATTCAAGAAAGAAACAGGTTTTCTTCATTTTTATATTTCAAGAGTTTCTCCACAAGAACAACATTCTCCAAAACGAGACAATCAAGTTGCACACAGAAACATTTTATATACAAAAATTAAAAAAGACATACAATATATTTTTATGCTTCATACAGATTTGACACAAATCTTTGAACAAAATGGCAGTGGACAAGAGAGCCTCTCCAAAGGATTATAGATGTTGGCCAGGAAATCATCTGGTTGCTCACTGCCCTCCTTGGAAGACATTTCTTATTCTCGTTGGTGTACCTAGGTACTGCTATCCAATTTCAGTGTATGTGTGTTATATATATCCAAATGAGAGAAAGAACAAATGGAGCAAAATTCCACTGTTCATAGCATTTACTTTTAAAAAGTGCTCAATACAAAGTAGAGCAATATATTATTATTTTTATTATAAGAGATTATAATAAAAACATGTTGAAATCGCTACACAAAAGCTTTCATGTTTCAATACTTTGATTGTACTTCTTCAGGCGATGGTAAGTAACTGGTGATTAAATGATTTTTAAGGAAATTAAAAACAAATTGTTACCTCTTTTCCAAAAGTTAAAGGAGGTGGATCAAAAGGTCAAAATTAAAAATAAACTTGGGGGTATGTCTTGATTAACCAATTAAATGTCAGATCTACACTAAATTAAAAAATAATAATATATGCTCAAAAAGGTGGAGGTGGGTGAGTTATTTTTTCATATCATGATAGACAGACCATCATTGGTGATCATGTGGAAAATATATCAGCAAGAAATATATCTTGATTTTAGACAAATATGACGTTCAATTTTTTGAAAGGATGTTGAAGGGAGAGATAGGTTAACAAAAAAAATTGTTTTATTTTTTTTATATTCAGGAAGCTTCTTAAAAGGGGCCTGTAGATAAAATTAAAAATGTGGAACATATATATACAAGATATTAATAATACTAACTGCATGTCAATACATAGCAATATTAAAGCTGAATAAACAAAATAAGGTACTTAGCTGTAGAGGGTGGATGATAATATATAAAATATTTTCTGTTAACTTTACATCTGATCAACCTACGGAGGCGGGGGGTACAAAGTACAATTGGTCTTACTAGGGTGCATGTGTATAATAAATATTCATTCATTTTTCAGGAAAAATTAAGTTTTATTATTTAACATCCAAAATACTCCCACTATTTTAAAAACAATTTAATGATTAAAATAAATACTTAGAAAAAAAAAAAAAAATATTGCATTTTTATTAAATATCTTATAAAGAAGTTTTTATATATACAAGAATCCCATTTCCAGTTTGCCATGCATTTGTGAGAACTATAAACAAACCACAAGGTTAAACACTTCAAAAAGATGGAATTTGGCTCAAGAAAGAAATATTTACACATGGCCAGTTGTATGTTGTATGCTGAAGAGTAAGAAATCTTAAGAATTTATTCTTTGTTCTTAAAAAGGTAAAAAAAAAAAAAATTTTTCTTAAAAATATTGTTTACCATGAAGTCCTATAAAATTAAATTATTAAACTTTGAAGCAGGTTTGGTTTGTTTTACGACATATCAACCTCAATGGGTCATTTAATTCAGACTTTTTTTTTTCTTTTCTTCTGGTAATATTTTTGTTTTGACAAAAATCCATTTCTGTTAATATTTTTTTATCAAAAATGTATAGCTGGTAATATTAATTTTTCAAAAACGTATTATCAGAGGCCTTGCTGTTGGACATAGTTTATTGTCTTACCCAGGACGTAGATGTAGTTTATCGTCATACCCAGGATGCGATTGTAATCTGAGTGTTAGCTGGGACCCTAACAGGTGCTACCACCCCACTTTGAAGCAGGGTTTTTGTCAAAATATTTTTCCAAACAAATCAGCTTATTCAAATTTCATGGATTGTTTGCAAAATTGAACAAAACGTAGAGCTTGTAAATCACGACAAAAAACAGTAGTGATAACTTCCACAATACTAAATACTGTGCGAATTTCAACATGTATCAGCATGTCACAAGAAAATTCTGGTATTTACAAAAATTTACATTCCATTCAATTTCAAAACTACTTTCATTGTATAAGGAAAAAAAGTGTAAAGAATTTTTTGTAGTAGTAAAAATTGAATATAAAGTTGAAGTTTATTTTCATTTCAATTTGTCAGTCATTTTTGTTCAAAGTTCTTTGTGTTCAATGTGTATGCAAATGCTGACACAAAACATTTCAATATATGCAGCTTTCTTCATTCAAATCTTAGTTTAAACTTGCAAAAAAAAAAAATAAATAAAAAATTAATTCTTTTCAATTTTTTTTAATGCTTCCAAATAAATCAGACAATATAAAAATAGAGAAAAAAAAAAGACAGGCATGAAAAAGAAAACAAATCCAACATGGCAGGCAAAGAGAAGCATTTACCGATTAAAAAGCAAACAAATGCATTAATTTCAAAATGAACAGATTTTGCCCTGGTTTACTTTTAGCAGAATAGGCAAACGCTAATTCAGTTGATGTCCTTATTAATACTGAGGCTGATATAATGGTCAAATACTGTACTTGTGTTTTGTTTTTTTTAACCAAGTTCCCTCCAAGAAAGGCAGAAAAATCACTAAGACACAAGGAGTTATTGGTTGTGGAAGAATTAGAAACAGAAGCATTACTAAGGAGTGAGAATAAAAAAAAGAGTAATCAGGAGGAAAGTAGATAGTGACTGACATTACATTTAAATTTTTAAAAATTTAAGTTGGCTGGAAAACATGCAGCCAGAAGAGCGAGAGAAAAGAAAGTGTTAGCATAGAATTTACAGTTACATCTAGCCAACTGAACTGTCAATTGAGGAGATCTTGATGCTAGTCTATGCTTAAATTCAACGAGTCTAGGCACTAGAGCAAAAAGCTCACCCTAACAATTACTTTGAAATTATTTATAGAAAAGACAAAAAGAGACACCCATATGGTGATGGGAAAATGAGAGAAGCAGAGAGACCAAATCAGAACCAATAATATTGCTGATTCTGCTTTGGATTTTAAAAGAGGGCTCCAGATAAATAGCAAGAGCACTGGACCGTATGTGGCAGTAATATTCTAAGTATGAGCAATTACGAAACCTATAGATATCGAAGATAGATTCTGGAGAGAAAAATTGTCTAGCACGAAACAATGAACCAACTTTCTTAGCAGTCAACCTAGCAATGGATTCAATGGATCCTTTCCACCTCACTCAGTAGAGAACATTAACACAATTTATAAATGCCATCCCTTATTTCTATACTTAAAAATACTGAATATATTTTACTGTATAATGCAACACACCCTTGAACACAAAATATTTTCAGTGAGAAAAAATTTTCTCAATTGTTTTTCATTTTTTTTTTTAAATCATAACTTTTTAGCTGCTTTTTATTGCAACTTGACCTTCAGTCATGAAACAACAAAAATTTAAAAGGGAAGAAAATGAAGTCAAAATAAAAAAATTAATAGATAAATTTTTTAAAATAAATGTTTTTGATATTTTTAAGGATATGTTGATATTGTAATGGATAGCGTCTCAGAATGCAAACTCTGAACACAGTGTTTGAATTTCAGCCTGGTTCATGACATGTTCAAATAAGCTAGAAAAGATAAGAATCCATCGTCTCCCTCATGCTATGGGTTAAATATTAGGATTTGTACCTCAAAAGATTGTTAATACAATATTCACTCACAAAAAAGTATTGTAACTACACTATTTAGATCGTTCGGACTGTTGTCTTTTTGGCCATATTCACATTTTGGCCGTTGTACACTCCGACTTTCTTCAGGATCTGTCTGTATTTCCGAGATGAGGCATTGTCACTTCCATATTTACATCATTTGAACTGTTGTCCTTGTCTTTATTACCATATTCACAATGTTTCAGCCGTCGTATTGTCCAGCCTTTTTCAGGGGATATAAATTAGAATTTCAAACCAAACCCTTTATTTCATCCACTGGTGTAGTTCCACATGCCATGCCTTTGCTTGATAGTTTCAGTTTCAGTTAATTCCCTTTAGTAACTCTCAAAGTTTTTTTGTTCCCTCTGCTGTGGCCAGGTATTGAACTCACAACCCAAGGACACATGGCTCAGTGGATAAAAGCATTGCTTGAGTGATTCAAAAAGTGACTTATCACAAAGAGTAAATCCTACTAATTAACCCATAGCTTGGGGTAGAAGAGGTGGATTCATACATTTCCCAAGGGTATTTGGGCATAAGTTAACATAATGAACTCAACTGGAATTGGAGCTCAACTTTCCGATTTCTAATTCCGAACAATTATCCATTACATCACCCGCACATCCAAGCTTACAGCACCTGGTATTCCTAAACAGTCACCCACCTAATTACTGACCAGGATCGACGTTGCTTAACAACGGTGATTGTACGGGACTAATGTTTGAACATGATTTGGCCGTAAACCCATTATACCACCCGCACAGCCAAGCTTACAGCACCTGGTATTCCCAAGTGGTTACCAGGCTCAACATTACTTAACTTTGGTTATTATATGAGAATCAATGTTTCAAAGTGATATGTCCATACCTCCCCACACACACACACACACAAGGGAGAGACAGAAACGACGTTCTACAGAAAGATGCTGAGAATACCATAGAATGAATATGTGAGTAACAACAAAGTTTTAAGGAAAATGAAAACAAAAAGAACACACTTACACTGAGTATCAAAAAGACTCAGTTGAAATTTCTAGGACATATAACGAGTAAAGAAGGATTGGAGATTTTGACACTCACAAGGCAGACTGATAACAAAAGGAACTGAAGAAAGTAAGTAACTTAGCACCCTTGTGTAAATGGATAGCAGAACAGAGATTGGGAGGAAGAGCAAAAGACAAACCTTACTAAGAGTTACAAATGATAGGAAGTTGTGGAGAGCCATTGTTTCCTACATCACAAATGCTCATACCACATAGAAAATTTGTAAGCCACTCCATTTCCCATAAAAGCATGGTTCACGTGTGTCACATGCATCCGAGAGTTGCATTAGCCGAGATCTCAGGCGTAACCAAGCCATGAGAATTTAAATGTACGTTCTTTGTATGAAAACAATGAGAACATTAAGAATTAATTGAATTGATTTTATCAGAATTTTTAAATGCTGAGTATGTTTTTATAAATTCTCAAAACTCTGAGATGAAATATTAAAATGGATTTAGTTTGAGGACAGAAAAATGTATGGATGATTTTTATTTTTCTCTTGATTTCATACTCGGATAAATGAAGTCTGGAAAAGACAGCTACAGGTAGTCAATGGATTGATTTTTTTTTTAATGGCATATCAACACCTTATAGGTAATTTAATGCTAAAATTTAATTTTCTTGGGAGCTTTTCAGTAATAAAAATATGTGTTATTCTGCTTTCACAATTGAATACATGGTAGATGATGCTCAGCTTTTGTGCATATACATGTGTTTTTATGTTGTACTTCTGTTGAAGTTATATTTTGGAATACAGTTTGAGTTCTTAAGAAATTATTGGATATTATATGGTTTAATGTCATGAAAGAGTTCTTTCATGTTGGTTGATTTTGTTTAATGGTATATCAACTTCTATGGGTTATTTAACCCCTTCCCTGCCAATTATTTTGGAAAAACGTTTCATTTTCAGACAAATTTTTTATTTGTTACACAGGATGTAAGCATTCCATACCACAATATTCATCAGACGGAAGACTTTCTTGACTGCTTCAGGAAGACAAAGAAATTGGACTCTTTTCAAGCACTGAAGAATCAAGATCAGTTAAGAACAGAGGCACCTTGAAGGTATCCAAGAAGTGGCTAACACCTCTACCAGACATACGAGTTGACAATTGGACTCATTTCAAGTTCAGAAAGGCATAAAAAAAATTAAGATCGACGTATAAACACATCTGCAGCTAGTTTTTGAACATTATGTTCTGCATATGTTTATTCGTCCATGTCTGAAAAAGATACTTTCAGTAAAAATGTATATAAAGGTGTTTATGCAAAAATCTAAATATTTTCAACACAATTTTGCAGCTTCAACTAAATATATTTTAAATGCAATTGCCTGCCATCTACTACAAGTAAAATGTAGTTTGGTCATTTTATTGTAAATAGGTGCTTTTATTTTTAACGCATAAAATGTATTGCGGGTATTTTTACTATAAAAATGTATTTTTTATACTTTCATAGTGCTGTATTTGGGGTTTCACAATTTTCCATATTCGGGACCCTAACATGTGCTACCACCCCAGGTTCATTCTGACCTGGGGTTCCAAGCTCCTCAAAACTTCTAATCTTCCAATCAGAGGCCTTGCTGCTGAATGTGGTTTGTTATACCCAGGACTTATGGGTAATCAAGAAAGTATTGTAATATGAAATCAGAATCTTGGTTTTAGATTGTAACAAAAAAAAAAAAAAAAAAAAAAAAAAAAAAAAAAAAATAGATAAATAAAAAAACTCATTAAACAATTAAAAAATAAATAAATGGAGAAAAAATAAGTGGAATAATTTTCAACTGACATTAGAATTTGTATTTTATAATTTGCAGTAAATTTTTGATTTACAGAACCTAAAAATAAATAGTTTTTAAATGACACTTAAATTGGTAAGCTTAGATAAACAGATTTTTGTAATCATGGCTAAAATTGCCTAGAAATCCCTTAATACAGTGTTTCTCAACCTGGATGATATCGCCCACCAGTATTCAATTTCAACTGTTGGGTGGGTGATGAGCAACTGAACAGAAAATGGTGGGCAATATAGGATTTTGTGTATTAAAAAGCTATCAACATATACTACCTGAAAAGATATTCAATAAAAAGAACATGCATAAAATAAATAAACAGGCAACCAAATGGGAATAACTGAGTGACATTCCGAGATAAGATATGTATATATGCAAATAATTAATATTTTGGTATTTTCTATAGTTTTGAGAAAGATGATTAACATTCAGATAATTCTTCAGATGAATTTTATTTTTTTTTTTTAGATATAACTCAGATAAGGAAAGACCAGGAACAAAAAATATTCACTGAATTTTTATTAATTGCTAGTAGTATATATTCTTTTTACTGTTATAATTATGAGCAAAAATCATTTAATTTTCTTTGTCAACTCTTGCAATGCCAACCGTAGCCATAAAACTAGGTATTAGTTTTCAATGGTCAAGTTTGCTGCCATTTGTTCTTTAATAGTTGTATCAACATAAAAATAGGCTGCTTAAGTCAGTGTTATTCGTTACCTCCTTCGGTATTTTTTTTTACTACATCATAAAGTCAGTTTATGAGCCAGTAACAAACTTTTACAAACCAATTTCAGTTGGCTTTTGAATATTTACTATACAGGTGAGCAATGGAAAAGTGTTCCATGTGAAAGTGGACAATGACACACACAAAAAAAAAAGTTTGGGAACCTCTGCCTTAATAGCAGCATTACACACAGATGCAAAATTTCAATATCAGCCTTAGAATTAATAAAGAGAAAGATGATTAAAATGTCCATCTGGTAAAAGTAAACTCCCCCCCCCCTCATTTCAATTTGCACTTGATGTGCACATTTTTAAAGCTGTGAACAAAAAAAAAATATTTAAAGAAGCAAACAAAGAGGAATAAAAAAAAAAAAAAAAAAATTAAAAAAAAAAAAAAACTTAAAATAATTATCCACATTTGCTTAATTTGAAAATTTTTTGCTTATTGAGAAAAACCAGAAAACTTACCTTGAGACAATTCTAATTCGTAAGCAGAAGAAAAAAAAACAAAAGGAAGAATAATTGGGACGATCAATTTTAGTGCTTTAATGTAAGCATCGAAGTAAATCTTGGCCAGCACAATTAGTTGAATGAAAATCAAAATATCACATTTTTGGGGTCAATAGTACAAAGACAATTGCAGAAAAGCTGTTCTCCCCTTCAATGTCTCAGTGGTTCTTTATAGAAACCAGTTCACATTTATAATTATTATAAAGGTGATTAACTATTATGGCCTTTAGAGAATTGAAAATTTATGGGTGGTGTTCGGAGCAGCCAATATTGGCAAAAATAAACATCACCTTTAAGAAGACACAAAATCACTGTCAATGGATTGCGAGGTCATAAGAGTTTAATTCATCAGACATGGTCAATTTTGACACAAGGTCACCAATTCATGAAGAAATTGAAAAACCACAAGTAACATTAATTAAATGATTACAAATTCAAAAAGAATCAAAAAGCTATAACCATTCTGAAATCCAGGAGTTGAAATCTTTAGGAAAAGTACTTTTTTAAAATTTTTTTTTTTTTTTTTTTTTTTTGGATAATTTACAAAAAGTCAGAATTAATATTAAAGATAAAGATTCCAGTCAATATCATGTAAGGGTTTTTTAATTGACACCTTTATTTATTCAAAAATTTATTTTTGGATATAGTGAAAAAAAAAAAAAAAAAAAAAAAAAAAAAATTATATATATATGTGTGTGTGTGTGTGTGTGTGTGTGTGTGGTTAAATAATGACAATAAGATTTTATTCCAAAGTCATGCAAGCCAAGGTAAAACTTCAATTATTAGTTTGAAAATGAGAAAGTGTAAAATACCAATTATTGTATTGTTAATTCACCTAAAACTGTACACTCATCTCAAAGTTTAAATCTTATTAGGGAGAATTTTTTTTAAAAATTCCACAAATCAGAGATTTGTTCATCAATAAATTAACTTATTCCTTAAATCTTTGCATAAAATTTGTAACTTATTTAAAAACAAACATTTAAAAAGCAAAATCAAAGGTCAACAGGTTTTTGGAGTCCAAAAAGTCTGACATTTAACCTCTAGCCGTCTGCCTTATCAATATAACTTCCATTTCCATTGAATTGCAGTTTCCTTATTGTTAATTTCACTCAAATTTGTTTCCTGTTGCCCTCGTCAGATATGAAAACAACTATGAAACAAACTATTGTTTAAGGATCAGAGTCACCTTCAGTGGCAGGTAAAACTTTTTACACAACAAATGAAGTCACCTATAGAGTGATAAAGGTTAAAATAATGATTATTATTTTTCCTATTACATTTTAAATTTTGATAGCTATTTGTTAAAAATGATTCGATCCACATTTGTACTAATATGCCTTAATTTGATATTCAGCAAAAGAAATTGTACATATCTATAAAATTCTCCATTAAACAATTTAACCTTTAGCCCTCTACATTATTGATATCGTTTCCCCTCTCCATTGCATTCTTTTTCAATGCCTCTCTATTTCAATATCCTTATTATTAATTTCACTCAATGTTGTTTTCTGTTGCCATAGCAGGATATGACAACAATAAAATTCAAGCATACTATTGTTTAGGGATCAGAGTTACCTTTTTGTACAGTAAATGAAGTCATATACACAGTGATAAATATTAACAAGTCACTTTTATCAAACTGTCAGAATTGTGTTTGCAACCTTGGCTTCATGTTTTTTCACTGACTTGAAGTGGAGTGACAACATCAAATCATTAGCTGCATCTAGAACAAGTTGGGCCACTGTGTAGTGCAATAATTTTTCTTGTCAAAGTCCATTTTGCATATTTACAATTCTACTATTCATTGAATACTGTTGCCATATCTGGTCTGATGCTCCTGCTATTCATACTGAGGTCCTTGACAAAAATCCTAATTTGTAATGTAATCAATCCTGACTTGACATCTCACATCTTCAGTCTTTTCTACAAATATTTTCATGACAACTGTTCCAACAAGCATTTTTCCTGGTACCCTAACTACATGAATTTAAGCATGCCACTAGATTGGCATCTAAGTCACACCTGTTTACTGTTGAAATAGCTAAATGCAACCACCACTTCTACTCCAACAGTTTCTTTTCTTGCACTTCCCACCTGTGGAACTTCCTTCAGTTTAATTGCTTCCCTGATAGGTAAAATCTTTAAAAATGTAAATGCAATTTCAATTGCCATCTTCTATTTTCTTGAATTCCATTCATCTTTTGTTCTTTCATCAATCCTTCCTATATTCAGTCTTTTTGTTCAATTTAATCCCTGTAACTCCATGCGGACTAGTGGCATTCCTACCTTGATTGGAGTGGAATGATTAATAAAATTTAAAAAAAAAATTAAATCAAGGCTGAACGTTTTTTCAACACAAAAAATTGTTATTTGAAGCCTTGGTGTCCAGAAAGTTACTTTTAAGGAAGCCAGGTGTGAAAATGTTTTCCCAAGTTCTGTAAGAAAGTATTTTCATTAACCTATTTCAAGTGTTATTTTCATCTTTGTTTTAATGCAACATTTCAGCCAGTATATTTTTCAGTCTTTCTGCTTTGTCTAACAATCTGAAATTAAGTGTTTTCTTTATATTGTATATTTGGTAATTACTGATACAACCTTTCTGCTAAATTTTGAAATTACTTGACATATTTTCCTGTAGTTAAAAAGGAAATGTAAAAAAAAAAAAAAAAAACTGATGTAAACATCAACCATGAAGTAACAATGTCTCTATTTCATACTCCAAAAGTTGCCAATAAAACTAAATTATCTACAATTAATAAAATGCCAGAGTAGATTTTTGTGATAAATTTATACAAGCACCTCATCAAAAGAAACAGGAGAAATCATTACCAAAAGGTTGGATATTCTTGGATGTCTAATAGAAGGGGAAAGGGAGGTCTATTTTCTGCAGGAAATTTTCTAGCCACACCCAACCTCATTAAGACCCTCCCGTTAATTCATTTTTGCACCTTTTGATACATTAAATGACTGTGCCCTTTCTAACATCGTCCATTTCGAACATACTGAGAGAAATTCAACATCATATAGCTTACAGCCGTATCACTTTCAAACACCAGTTCTGATCTGATCACCATAAGTTAAGCAACTGTGCCTTATTTGTATCTAGATTGGTGACCATTTGGGAATACCAGGTCCTGTGAGCTTGGATGTGTGGATGGTGTAATGGATAACAAGTCTGCATGAGAAATCAGGGGGTGAGTTTAAATTCTAGGTGGGTTCACTTAAGCAAATACTCTTGGGTGATCACGAATTGGAAAGAGTTATGATTAACCAAGTATGTCACCCCTACCAATGTAATGGGCCCATGAGAAGGAGTATGTCGAACAAAAAGGACCCTGACAGGCTGGGAAAACAAAGTTTCAACCCACCAGTTTTAGGAATCTAAGAGTATACAAAATACCCTGCGCACGTATGTGCAAGTGAAAGTGAGAGAGAGTGAAAGTGCAAGAGGAGAGAGGGAGGAACAGCGAGAGAGGGAGAGAGGGAGGGACAGCGAGAGAGGGAGAGAGGGAGGGACAGCGAGAGAGGGAGGGAGAGAGAAGGAAAAACAAAGAAAAAGAAAAAAAAAGTAATTGCCCAAGCAGAGATTTTCCTACCATGTGTAAAATAATGATCAAGTCATTTTAACTGACTGGATTTGTCATATCAAGAATCAACAGGAAACCATTCGAAAAAAAAACAAAACTTTAGCTATGACAGTATGAAGACTTTCATGCATTCCATAGTATGATGCAAGTCAATATCTTTTGTTTGCACATTAATACGACTAAGGAAAGATGTTAATGCCATCCTAGGATTCTGTTGAATTGCAATACTCACATTGAAGAGTGGAGAAAAAAAAAAGAAAAGAAAAACGCTTTGACAAACTTTGGCGATGGCGCTATGAAAACTTTCATGTATCCCACAAGAAACAACAAAATATCAGTTCACATGTTAACAAATACAGGAAAATGCTCAACTATCACTGACCCCAGATGTGTTAAGTCACCTATGCTAAATGTCCAAATTGTATTTCTGAATATTTGCTGCTATATGTTGATTAAACTTTTACTTCCAACTTTTGACCTTTCAACTCAATCTTAACATCCCATAACAAGAAACAAAAAAAATTTCAGTTCACCTGCTAATATGACAAACACAACATTAACTCCATCTTCTGATTTTGTTCAATCGTGGTATGCAGATTGCAAATTGAGAAAAAAAAGTGCAAAGTGACTTCAAAAAATTCTGGGATCAATCTGAAGACCAAGGACTGTATCAATTGAAATGTGATAAAAACCAAAAAGAGTTTAAAAAATCAACGATGAAGATATCTTGTCACATGACAGGAAACCTGCGTAAATAGTAATTTAGAAAAATACTTTCATCAACAAGTGAGATCTCCTAACACAGAGAACGATTAAGAATTAAAACATTTAAAGATATTAATTGCAATCAAAATGGGTACATTAAAACAAGGGTCTGACCATCACCGACACAGATTTTTTTTCAAATTTGGTACACTTATAGAGCTTCATGATACGAATTGAATGGTACCTATTTTATATCTAAAGTTCAAAGGGTTCTGGAGATATGACCCTTTCACCAAAAAAGGTAAATTTTGGAAAATAGTTACAATGTTTAAATATCAATATCTCAGTTGTTTTTTTCACCCACAAAACCAAATTATATATCATTTTAACGTACTTGGATAGATCTAAAAGTTGATCTATTTATTTAAAAGGTCAAATAAGCCATATCTTACTTGACTTATCCAGGTCAAAGGGTCAGAAGGCCACTAAAATACAAAGGGTTACTGAGAGTGAAAGAAACAGAGGACAGTAAAAAGAGAATGATTCAAGGTAAAGAAGATGACGTTTCATACTGCATTTCAATTTTTGATGATTGTAGTTGACAGGAAAGTCGGAAGCCAGAAGAGAGTTTCACAAGCGAGAGAGAAGAAACTGTTAGTATAGAGCTTGCAGTTACATCTCAGAATTTCAACAGCAAAATTATGAGACCTAACTGTCAATTGAGTACTTAAATTCGTGAAGTCAAGGTACCAAAGAGGAAAGCTCATCAGAACAATTACCATGGAAATAGTTATAGAAAAGTGCAGGAAACCGACCGGAGCCAAGGAGAACTAATTTTGTTGTTGCAGCTGTTGGAATTGTTTGAGTGATGTGGTTTCTGTTATTTGGTAAAGCTCTTTGTGATTTTGTAGCACCAGTTTCAAATCTGATGAAGGATCATCTTCCTTATACATGTTATATTTTACTAACATATTTCTTGCTAGATTTAGTCAGTTTTCTGTCTACCATAAAATACTGTAGTGATAAATATTTTGTAGCTTTTGCTTTTTAACCTTTATAGCTTTTTTTTTTGTTTCCCTCCAAACCTTTTGCTTTTTATCGTGTCGAAAGTTAACAGCTTGATTATATCCAACTCATTCCCTTGGTGAGACGTAAGTTTCACTCAAGCAGCTTCTTATGAACCACTGCCTTGTGAAACAGACTCCTAAGTGGTTGCATCCCCGATCACTACAATCTTAACCTGTTCAAGTCTAGGGTTAATCATTATCTTCAACATTTAACCACATTTTTTGTGCCTCTTACTCTGTAACCTACCTCAAGTAGCCTTTGGGCCTTTTACAGGGTGAACATCATTGTTTAAAACTTAAAGATAAAAGAAAAGAAAGATTGTTTTTTCTTCCAGTTACATGTGCTACTCATCTTTGTTGTTGCCGATTATTATTTAGACAATTCTGAACAAGTGGGATGCTATGCATGACATCCACATGACAGTCAAAACATGACGATACTATTTAAGAACCATGGCTAGAGTTTTCAAGTTACTATTTTGGCTTTGTAGGATGTTGGAGAAAAGTACCCCTAGTGCAGCCTACTCTATGTTCAATTTCTTTATTTCCTATACTAAATTTGTTGATAAAATTATACAAAATTATATATCATTATATGTATCAACAAACAGTATTTAGAAATATGGAAAGATTTTTGACACGTTTCAGGGATAAAGGTGAAAAGAAAAAGAATACAGATGTACTTGGCTAGATTGAGAAAAAAAAAATTATTTCAAAAAAATTTTGAAACTACCTGCATTTCTTGTTTCGTGCATATGTGTAGATGTGCCAACATCAACAAAGCCTAGATTAATGAAATTCTAACGGATGAAATGCATCAAAAACTTTTCCAGTTTGTCATATTTTTCTAAAAACTAAATTTTAGATAATTGATCCATACACTGGGGTATTTAGAGTGTTCAGAAATTATTAATTCAGCATTCTGACATTATATGGTGATTTTCTAAGTGTACCTTAGTTGTGGCACAAGGCCAAAAATATGAGGCTCCCTATTCAGTTGTAATTGATATAACAAGACAAGTATTGATAAGAGTTTCCCTCCAAACTTTTGTTTTTGTTGGTGTGGAAAGCTAACAGCTTGATTATATCATTATTTCCTTTCTGGTTATATATTCTACTCATTTTTGTTGTTGCTGCTGTTGGCACACTTAGAGTGATGTGGTTTTAGTTACTTGGTAAAAGGTCTTTGTGTAGTGCCAGTCTATAGGAGCTAATGAAAGATTGACTTCTTTAAGACCTAAAGAATTCAATTGGTGGATGCAATATATAATCATTGATCTGAAAAAGCTATTGTATACAGATGACAGTTTTGACAATTCTGAACAAGTTGGATGCTATGTGCGTCACCCACATAAGAGTCTACAAAAATATCTACTATTTACTGTGTCAACCAAAAGAGACCTTATTTTGAAAAAAAAAAAAAAAAAAAATCCCTTGGCAAACAAGATGAAAATACAAGCTTAGTCTTAGATGTAATTTTGTTTCTTCTATTTGCTATCCACTGGTTTGTGTACTTTAGTCTTTTTCTTGTCAGTCTTAATTTAATCTCCCATTAATCAGAAGACAGTCACCAGCATTATTTTTCCACCTGACACTGAGGAAACACAATTTGAAAGATAACATATCTGACGGTATTATGATAAAAATAAAAAGATGCAAGTCAAAAAAAATTTCTCTGTTATGGCTGTACAGGCCCACACAGGAGTGACAGTCTTACAATGAATGCATGTGAAGATGCTTTCCCTCGATGTTGTCTTGTTTTCTTTCCATCAAACACACACACATTATATATATATATATATATATATATATATATATATATCTCATTCACAGACAGTACTGTTTCGCTGTATCACAGCTCCTCAGTGCGACTAGACTTCCGAATGCCTCAAGCCAGGATTGAAACACAACTAATTTGGTGTCAGCCAGAGCTATCTTCACTCGGTAGAGTTACACAACTAAATCTAGCGTATTGTTTTTACAAATGTAAACAAATGCCAATCAGCCAAAGTGCTCCATTCATAGGGGGGCTTGAAAAAGTATGTATACAGTAAATATTATACCAGTGTTACCAGTATTATAGTGGTTCTAGGATTCATTTAATTCATTAAAAATCATTTTTAATATTTTTAAATTCATAATTTTTTATTATATATTTATTATAATTTTAAATTTTTTAATAAATAATGTTTTGTGGGTAAAGAGGAGCATGTGACTGACAGGGCAAACAGTTTGAACATTTGAGGGATTGATATGTTTATTACTGACATGTTTATATAATCAGTACTGTTATATAGGAATAAAGTGACACTGCCAACACTTGAGTTTGAACACAGATCACCAGAGAGCAAACACAGGTGATCCCATTTTGAATTAAGTAGATCATGTGACCATAGAGGAAATGCATAAGTAGAAAAGTAGTGTGATGTCTAAACAATTGCATTTCTAGTCTATCCTCTATATTATTGTTCGGATCACCATTTCTAGTCTATCCTCTATACACTATATTATTTCTCTTTTTGGAACTCTATACGGATTACTATTCGAGCATGTGAGTGCTATTCCAAGGCGTCTGACACCAGTATTATTCAACAGTGCACTATAGTCGTATCTGCAATTACAAAGTCTATACTACAACGAGCATTACAAAAATGACAATGAGTATTTATTGGAATCACAAAAGTGGCAACAATTGTTTGTTGACATCACAAAAAATATAAAAAGCTTTGTGTGCAGGTTTGGTTATTCATTAGTGCATACCTACTTTTTCATCTCCTTGTGTACTACAGAGACTTTAATATACCATCAGGAAAATTGACAAAAGAGAATTATAGAGAAAATAAAATTTGGGATTAAAAGACTAACTTGCTATCTGTGGTTTCCTTGTCTAAATAAGATAGGGGTTGCTACACTACATAACAAGCTTCTGTTATCTCAAACTTCAATGCTTTCTTACAAATTCATGCAATTTGAAGCCCAAAGAACCTATCGGCTGAAAAGGTGATTAAAATGTTCAAGTCAAGACTATAAGAAAAAAAAAGATTTAAATATTGAAAAGGTTTTAAAACGAGTGTACAGTTTAGTGAAAAATCTTTCAAAAATATTTGAAATTAGGACAAAAAATATGAAAACAAAAAAGGCGGTCATCCCTATTATTACAAATAGGAGCAGAAAAGATCAAAGTGTTTGCTGCGTTCATTAAATAGGTTATTATTTTATCGTTTAGATCTGGAATGTCATGCAAAAACATTCCATTGTCATCTCCATATTATAGAATTACAAAAGGTTTAGACAGAAACACATATTGCATTATACAGGATGTGGCAGAAATACGTCTCACATAATGGTTAAGACATTAGAGAGATAAAGACACCATTGCCACTTGCCTAAGTTCACTAGCACGAAACGGGTGACAGTTTAAAATATGGGAGGTATTTTTGCCGCATACGAATAAAGACAAAAGGAAACTTATCTTAGCCGATACATTTCATCCACATTTTGCCTTTATTCATATTGTCCTTTAACAGATGTTTTTAGTTAGGTCTGAAATTTTGCTCACACATATTTCTCTCAGATACACTCTATCCGTAGAGAAAACAAAATTAATAAAAAGAGACAAGAGGAAAACTATTCTTAGTTGATGTGTTTCGTCCTCTGAGCAACTTTATCAAGGCAATGTAGGATTAATTTTGTTGCAAAGATGAGGGGGTCATTAATTAAAAGGTTTGATAAACCAATAACATCATCCCTTTTGTATATAAAGGTGTAGCAAAATAAATCCTACATTGCCTTGTTAAAGTTCTTCAGAGGACAAAATGAATCAACTAAGAATAGTTTTTCCTCTTGTCATATATATATATATATATATATATATATATATATATAATTTATTATTCATTAAAAATATATGTAATTCAGAATAAATCAAAAAGCATTTATAAACAGAAGTTATAAACAAATTTGTCAAGCTAGTAAAAATATAACACTGAAAAACATTTTTGGAAAGAAATTTTAAATATTGAAAATTAGATTTTATTAATGCAAAACAAATTAAAAATGACAAAAAATACAATTCTTCACAAAATTTTCATTTGACAATATGAAGAAAAAGAAAAAATTACAAATTTAGAATTTACATTATTAATACATTTTTGCAGACATAAAAAAAAAAAAAAAAAAAAAAAAAAAAAAAAAAATCAGATATTACAACCCATCAACTCCTATATAATGGTCAAGTAACTCAAAACAGATTTCATCATATAAATACTCCTGGACTCGTCACAAGTTTTGATTATAAATACAACATTATAAAACGTGACATCTCCATGAGAGTCATTTGATAATAGGCAAGGTTTTATTCAAAGAGATCAACAGTCTTTGAGACTTCTGCTGCTGTTGGCATATGTCTTTGAAAGACTTACTGTGTGTGTGTGTGTGTGTGTGTTCATTAAAAAGACAGACAAGGTACTACGGTTAAGCTTTTTATTTAATTTTTCTTATGCTTGAACAAAAGCTTTCTTTTTTTTGAACACAGAGTGTGTAAAAATGTCCGAATGTTCTATAGTCCCAAGCGCTTTCGGCTATACTTTTAGCCATTATCAAAGATGATTTCATTTTTTCAGTTTAATCGAGTGTGTGCATTTATGTTTTTAGTGTGTTATAGAGATGTTTTATTTTCTGAACACAGCACATTGTGGCCGTGTTCGTGGTTAATATTGTTAAGAGTTGGCTTTTTCTTTTTTATTATTAGGACTTTCATTATTTCTAAATCTTTTTTTTACAAGTAGATGAGGTTATTATGTTTGTGTTTTCTCCTATTATGTTTTGAATGCAGTCTGGTAGGTTTGTGTGGGTGTTTAAATGGGTTCTAATAGAGCTCTGGCCAGATACGTAATTCAGACAGTTTCTACATACTGTGTCCAACACAAGAAAAATTAAATAAAAAGTTTAACTGTAGTAACTTGTCTGTTGTTTTTTTAATGAAACCTGTATAAATGAAGGATTGCTGCCTAAATACACACACATTATATATATATATATATATATATATATATATATATATATATATATAAAATCATACATGTATATATGTATGTATGAATAAAATGACAAAAGCAAATGTAAGAGTTATTTTGATGCACGTGTTCATATACAAAAGCAAGGATGTCGTTGGTTTATCAAAGTTTTTAAATTTGAGAACATTCCTGAATGTTCGTCTGGTGGTTGAAAGGTCAGTCAAAACATGTGGTGGACACAAAGTGCCATAATTCAAAGTCTGGTAGGGCAAAAATAAGGGAGTAACATTCAAGAAATATTACTCACTACTTTCCCAAGTGAACATAAAGGACCACAAATATGTTGAAAAATCAAAAGAAAACAGTTAAATCCATTACCTCATTTTTTTTTTGAAGATGTACAGTAAACATATCTCCATCCCAAACCATGATAATCTGATCACAATTTAAACAATATTCATTTATTTAAAAAAAATATTTCTTGAATATGGCACTTTGTGTCCTCCATATGTTTTGACTGACCTTTCAACCACCAGACGAACATTCATGAATGTTCTCAAATTTAAAAACCTTGATAAACCAACAACATCCTTGCTTTTGTATATGAACACGTGCAACAAAATAAATCCTACATTTACTTTGATAAAGTCCCTCAGAGGATAAAACATGTTCGGCTAAGAATAGTTTTTCCTTTTGTCTTTATTCATTTTTGTTCCTTTACAGAGACACACATATTTTCAAGACATTGTGAAATGTCAGTCCGTAATGTTCGTGTTATAAACTAACACTTAGTACGATTTCGACACCAGCAGAAATAAGAGTGTACAATACAACCTGTTTTGGGATGCATTTTTTGTAATCTTTCACATAAGCAGTGCAAAATAATTGGTCAAAGTTCAGCATAAAAATAAACCTTAGGGTTTCATTTCAGCCATGTAACATGGTAGACCAATTTCCCAACAGTCAATTGTTGATCTGAATAAATTATTATCCCCAAAAGATATTCTGCAAGAAAATTGCTGCTTATGGGAGCTTGGCAATCATTTGAGGGAGCATAAAATTGTGTTGCACTAGTTAGCACAATGACGGCTCATTCGGAACTAGCATGTATTTTTATTATCTACAGGACATGTTTAGCTTACTCTACAGTACAGAGTATCTGACCCAAAGACAAATGGTGGCACTGATGAAAAATTGCTGCCAGTATTTTTATAGTTATTTATTTCCAATAAAAGGTGATTTTCTATTTTTAACAAAATAGGCAACAATGCAGCAGTGAAAGGGTTAAACACCTTAAACACCTACCAAAAAAAATAAGCATAACTCTTCAGCAAAAGAATGATCAAAATGTACCTTCTATACCCTCTTGACAGGTTTGTGTAGTTAGCATTTTGTCCAAGATTTCTTGAAAAGATCATTATATGGTCAGGTTTTTGAATTATCAGTATAAATGTTCGCACACTAAATATCCGGTGGAAATTTTGTATCTGTTTATTCATTAGATATGCTTTTTGCCATGTCAAGATAAATGTAATTAACAGAGTGAATCAATATTTTTATCTTGTTTAATAAATCCGACCCATGACGAAAACTAAACAATTACCAAAATGTCTTCAAAATCACTTCATGGGACTTCAAAACTTCACTTTAACTCTGATTTTGGCTATAAGTCCATTTCTGGCCAAAAGACTGATTTGGGCCAAAATTCCAATTCAGGCCAAAATGTTGAGTTCTTCAAATCATAAACTCCATGAAATAAAGTTCAATTGAGTTGATTTCTTCAAATCACAAACTCTGCAGAACTTCAAAATCATGAAACATCACAAAACCTCACTTTAACTCCAATTCTTTGGCATTTGAAGAAATAAAATGGATTTCCTCAATTCACAATGTTTTGGAAAATTTTAATCTAAATTTATAACAAATTTTTAAATTCAAAAATTTTTGTGTTACTTTAAACTTAATATAAATTAAAAAAATTAAAAATTACTAATATTTTTCAGTTATTTTAAAATTTTAATTTTTAACTGTTCCCCCCACATCTGGACACAAATCCAAAAGCTGGATGTTCAAGCACCAGATGAAGAGTAGATTTTCAATCCCGGGATTATCCTGATTTCAAAAAGGGACAATATGTCTACATAGAGCAAGCGTGGCTTGAGTTAGAGGCGTTTTCAGCCACATGGACAGAGAGACAGAATTTGCTGTTTATTTAGATAAATTCTTCATTCAAAATTCCACTATTTTCATCTGATCACCAAAATCTTTAAATTTTCTACCATATGTGAGCTTTAAGACTTGCACAGCCTCACCAGCGGCTTTAAAATTTACCTAGTTTTACCAGATACCAAAAAATATAGATTGTCATTGAATTTTCGTTTTCTATTTAAAAATCATTCGTGGATAGATTTTAAAGTTGTAAAACAAAATATCTAAGTCTTAAGTAAATTGAATTTAAAATAACATGCAAAGTTAAAAAAACAATTAAAATAAAAAAAAAATATCTTATCTGCTCATTTCTTTCATTCAGCCAAAATTAGACTCAACTCTGGTTGCTCTGTTTTGAGCACCGACTTTGACGGCAATAGGTACTTACCTGGAAAACAAAATAAAAACATTAATGGATTAAAAGAAAAAAAGTGGATATTTTTAGTGGGTATAAAAAGCAGGCAAAAATCTTGATCATAAACAAATAAAAATCAAACTAGCATTCTTTTTGGTGACTCATGTTTGGTCAAAACTGAAAATCTTAAGATTCTTTTTGGTTTTTTCATTTTTCTCTTTTAGATAATTTCACTCCAAGCAAGGTAATAAAGCCACTAAGATGCATGCAGTTACTGAAAGTGAAAAGATCTGAAAAAAAATTATTATTAAAGAGAGAATAAAAGAACAGGCTACAAGGAGAAAGAAGACGACTGCATTTCAATTTTTGAAGATAATGTCAAAGTTGACATGAAAACAAGAAGCCAGAAGAAAGTTCTACAAGTGAGAAGAAATTGTTAGCATATAACTTATGATTATATCCAGCAATTTTAACAGTAAAATGAGACTTGACTGCCAATCTAGTACTGAACTTAAAATTGACGAAGTTGAGGTACCAAAGAAGCTGAGAACAACTGCCATGAAAATATTTATAAAAAAAAAAAATTTAAAAAAAGCTACAGAGAAGCTACATTATGGCAGTGAGAAAGTGCCTGAAGCTGATATGCCAGATCAGGATCAATAACATTGCAGACTTTTGTATTTTATCAAGATTCTCTTAATCTATAGCAGGTGCACCAGACCAGATGTCTGGACAAGCATTATCATTTACCTTTTTCTTTTGACCTTCTATTTTTACAATAAAAGGGGGGGTATTTTGTATTTTTTCATTTACAATAATCAGTTTGCTGGCCAGAGATATTTTTTTCACATCTAAAGTCTTTAAAAGACTTTAGAGTCCTGCAAAGGACTGTAAAGAAGATTTTTACCATTCACCTACAGTTTATTAAGAGATTATCTTCAATTTCTAAACTATGAACCCTGATATAGAAATCCTTCACCCATAGTCCAAGACCCAGTACTCTCATACTGATATAGGCTTATGGCCACATCATGTTGAAACACTAGTTTATGTACGATCAACAAAGTTAAGCAATGTCAAGCCTGGTCAGTATCTAGATGGGTGACTGCTTGAGAATACCAGGCACTGTAAACTCAGATGTGCAGTGTAATAGATATTGACTTGGAATTTTTTTTAATCAGAGAGCAGAGTTCCAATTCCAGTTGGGTTTGTTATGTGCAAACATCTTTGGCAAAGGTATGAATCCACCTTTCATCCCACCAGATATGGGTTAATTGATAAAACTTATCACTAAACCATTACTACCTCAAAAATCTTCCTCTATAACCTAAAAAGGGTTGATAAGCCATAAAAAATGAATCAACTGATCACATTAATATCCTTTGCCTATATTCTACTTTCAAGATTCTTTCTTACAGTATGTGCCCAGACATTGAAATCCTTCACCCATCATCCAATTTCAAGATTATTTTTTTTTAGTCTGTCTACCTTTATACTGAAATCGTTCACCCAGATTTCTTTTGAGATTGTTTTTGGATAAAATTCTTGTAAATGGTTAGCATCAAAGATATTCTTCTCCCCCCCCCGAATTAAAAAAAAGTTAGCCCCCATGCTTTCCTCCTTCCCCTCAGATTCAGAAATATTAACATGGATTTTTGTTCGTCTGCAACATTGCCGCCATTTGCAATGTCACCCCCACTCCCAGCACCATATACCCACCCTGTCCCTCAGGTGATTACTCACAAGTGACAAATGGTTCAAATTCTAATGAACAACAGATCACATTTTGTCGACCCCTTGCAAGTTTTGATCACAGAATTTGCACACATGGCCTTTGGATATGGGAGCTGGGAGGGGGTGAAGCTTAGAAGAGACAAGCTTCCCCTCTTCTGACACCCCCCACCCCAACTCTACTGCTCCTCCGGTTCTTCTTTGCAACATTTGGTTGACTGATGTTGCTTAGGATTTCAGTACATTCCCCCCCCCCATCTATCCCTTTGACATGTTTACAGTGCAATTAGAAAAAAAAAAAAAAAAAAAAAAAAAAAAAAATTTAGAATGTATTTTAGAAAAGAAAAAGACAAAAATGAAAACAGATGACTAACTGCAAATGAAAATGGGGGAAAAAAAAAAAAAAAAAATGACTCGTAATTTTGCAAAGGTGGATTCTGTAAAAAAAAAAAAAAAAAAAAAAATAAAAAAATTTAAAGATTTAAACATCTTTAAATTTCTTATCAATTTTATGAGATTTAGGCTTTTTTCTTTTATGTACCCTGCTCCTTTACGATGTGGGTGATCAGATCTGAATGTATTCCATTTTGAATTCCCAGCCAAGTTGGGTTTTTTTGGGGGGGGAGGTAAGCATTTCACCCCAAGCAAGGGGCAGTAGTGCCACTAGTATGCAAGGGGCTACAGGGAGTGAAAATAAAGGGAAAAGACTAGGTATGGGGGGGGGGGTGAGGGAAAGATAAAAAGAAGAATGGGGATCAAGGCATCAGAAGTCGATTGACATTACATTTAAATTTTTGAAGATTATAGTTATCAGGGAAGCAAGTAAGAGGAAGGGAGTTCCACTGTCAGGAAGTGCAAGAGAAGTTGTTGGAATAGAAGTGGTAGTTACATTTAACTGTTTTGACAGTATGCTAACCTAGTAGTACGCTTAAATTTATGCAGTTGAGACACTAGTGAAAATAGCATATCAGAGCAGATGCCATGAAAATATTTATAGAAAAGACAGAGGGAAGCCACATTATGTCAGTGAGAAAGTGACTGAAATCAAAACCCCAAGTCAGGACCTATCAGATTGCATATGCGTCTTTGGATTTTGTCAAGAACTTCAAGATAAACAGTGAGGGCACCAGACCATATATGGCAGCCGTATTCCATGCATGAACAAATGGTAGATTTGTAGATGTGACGGATTGACTCGGATGAGCAAAACCTTCTGGCACGACACAAAGGACCAACTTTCCTTGTGTTAGATGCAGCTATTGATCCAATGAAGTTGTTCCACCTCAGGTCGGTGGAAAACATGAGACCACCCTACCAAATAAGTGATTCTATACAAGAGTGGCTGTTGAAGCATGTGCTGTAAAATCCCTTTATTGATTGCCAAGGTACATCAAGGTACATTAAAGCTATGAAACCAGTTCAATCTATTCGAAATGACTGAATACCATCTGGACAGATATATTTGTCAAATCTTTTGAGGGTCACATTTACATTTCTGTATTTTATACCTTTTTGTTGTTTAGATGCTATTACTCATCCAATACAAAGCTAAACAGCCTCTCAAAAGATATTGAACGAGATAATTGTAAAAGGTGCAACAACGGAGGAAAAGGTGCTTATTATGAAGATATGTAGGATAGATATTGGTTGACCTGAAACTTGAAACGGTTAAGATTGTATCTGTCTATATTTCTGAAATGAGGTACTGTAACAATTTACACTGTTCAGACAGTTGTCCTCATCTTTATTGCCATATTCAATATCCTTCTTCAGGCGATATGTTGGAATTTGAAACCGCATCCTTTAACACATCCAGGCCTGCCATCTGCTTGGATTAGACATGGGCATTTTTTTATTATTTTCACAAAGTGGGTGGAGTTTCAAATATATGATGGTGGCTTTCCTATTAATGGGTCAAGTATATCCACAAAGAAGTGACTCAGAGTATGGCACACGGAGGCTTGGCACCTAACAATTGGCCTGAGAGGAATACCATCTTTGCAAATTTTGGAGAGACCATATATGTAAGGTAGCTTGCGATAACAATTACTTGTATCTCTTAAGTAGGAAGTGATCCTTGTTTTTGATTAGGATCTGTGGCAGTTTTTTTGTTTTTATTTCTGGGTCTTTGTTTGATCATCATTCCTTGACTTTTGTAATCATGGGGGGGGAGGTCTGAATGCAGAAGCCACACTAAATCTCCACAACAGTCCATCAATGGCAGCCATCTGCAATTCTGGTTTCGTTGACATACTCTCCTATGTCCACCTTCAAGGGTGCCTTGCATAGGCTGTCATGCCTTGTAATGTGTCCAAACCACACCATTCTTCTCCATTTGACAGTGGCGAGGTACCTGGTGACCCAC
Organism: Acanthosepion esculentum; assembly: GCA_964036315.1. Taxonomy (NCBI): domain Eukaryota; kingdom Metazoa; phylum Mollusca; class Cephalopoda; order Sepiida; family Sepiidae; genus Acanthosepion; species Acanthosepion esculentum. Next base: position 3,403,100 of record OZ038516.1, on the reverse strand, counting down.
TAAACTTTCATTCCTTTTCCACACAGACTCATTGGTTTTATGTTCCCAATGGAAGATGCCAAAGAGATTTGCTCTCAAATGCTTGCATCTTTCTCTGTTTCTGTGTCTTTGGTTACTTTACTATGATTACCATTTCTAATGAGGTCTTCTAATTGATCCGAATGGTTGGATTCAAAATTCCAATGTATATCACCTGAAGAAGGCCAGAGTGTACAATGGCCAAAACATTGTGAATATGACAAAAATGAGGACAACAGTTCAAACAATGAAAATAGTGTAAATAGTCAAGATTGTAGTTGTCATGGAATCATCTTCTTGGGAGTTTGTCCTACAACAGAACAATTCGTGGGAAGAAATTGCTCAATTGGAACTTCCTCATTACCAAGGAACCCAAACGAAATAAGGATGCTTTGATGCTGTGTAAGTGACATGGTGGGTCCGAGCAGTGAAAAAGTCTGACCCAGCGAACTAAATTTATGTAACTTGTTTAAACATTTGCCATAATAATAGCATTAGAATATTAAGAAGCTAGCAACATTTCAACTGTAAGGCAACGGGTTGTTGGATAGAAAATAATTAAAATTAACTTAAATATGATTGTTTAATTGCAAACTTTTCATGATACAAATAGTTTCTCTAGATTAATTTATCTACTCTTATTAATACTTTCAGAATTCCAAATGCATCGGGGATCTGCTTGGTGGCATGAGTTACGCATTTTCTACCAAAGACAAAGGTTGATCTTCAAACAGGTGTAAAAAGCTAAAAATTTAAATGTTGGGGGAAGATTGGTGCAGAACAATCTTCCTAACTGCCATTCCTACTGATTTATCCGGCACTGAACGAAGCTTTGTAAATATCAACACAGAAGGAAATTAAATTCAAGTAGTAAATATTTACTGCTACACAATGTACATCTTGTAACCCAATAAAAAAAAAAAAACCTATTGAAAATGCACATTGTCAACATTTCTTATGATGTAATAAAAGTCAATTATTTATCTACAAAAAAAAAAAAAAAAAAAAAAAAAAAAGCAAAAAACAACAAAAAAGGCCTACATATTACATAGCAATTTATAAAGAAGTAATTCTAAGAAAAACAGAAAAAAAAGTACCCTATATGTGAGTGTGCAAATATTCAAGGCAGCAGGGAAGGTTTAATGTAATTTACCAAAATTAAGCATAAGGAGTTTTATTTCGGAATTCCTAATGGAAACTAACAAGACAATGAGGAGGAAAAAAAAGGCATTATGTAAGACTTTTAGATATAACGCAGGTTATGTTTTATGGAGAGAGAGAGATCGAACGAGAGGGAGATCGAACGAGAGAGAGATCGAACGAGAGAGAGAGATCGAACGAGAGAGAGAGAGATCGAACGAGAGAGAGAGAGATCGAACGAGAGAGAGATCGAACGAGAGAGAGAGAGAGATCGAACGAGAGAGAGAGAGAGATCGAACGAGAGAGAGAGAGAGATCGAACGAGAGAGAGATCGAACGAGAGAGAGATCGAACGAGAGAGAGAGAGAGAGAGAGATCGAACGAGAGAGAGAGAGATTGAACGAGAGAGAGAGAGATTGAACGAGAGAGAGAGAGAGAGAGATTGAACGAGAGAGAGAGAGAGAGAGATTGAACGAGAGAGAGATTGAACGAGAGAGAGATTGAACGAGAGAGAGATTGAACGAGAGAGAGATTGAACGAGAGAGAGATTGAACGAGAGAGAGATTGAACGAGAGAGAGATTGAACGAGAGAGAGATTGAACGAGAGAGAGATTGAACGAGAGAGAGAGAGAGAGATTGAACGAGAGAGAGAGAGAGAGATTGAACGAGAGAGAGATTGAACGAGAGAGAGATTGAACGAGAGAGAGATTGAACGAGAGAGAGATTGAACGAGAGAGAGAGAGATTGAACGAGAGAGAGAGAGATTGAACGAGAGAGAGAGAGATTGAACGAGAGAGAGAGAGATTGAACGAGAGAGAGAGAGATTGAACGAGAGAGAGAGAGAGAGATTGAACGAGAGAGAGAGAGAGAGATTGAACGAGAGAGAGAGAGAGAGATTGAACGAGAGAGAGAGAGAGAGATTGAACGAGAGAGAGAGAGAGAGATTGAACGAGAGAGAGAGAGAGAGAGATTGAACGAGAGAGAGATTGAACGAGAGAGAGAGAGAGAGAGATTGAACGAGAGAGAGATTGAACGAGAGAGAGAGAGAGAGAGATTGAACGAGAGAGAGAGAGAGAGAGATTGAACGAGAGAGAGATTGAACGAGAGAGAGAGAGAGAGATTGAACGAGAGAGAGATTGAACGAGAGAGAGAGAGAGATTGAACGAGAGAGAGAGAGAGATTGAACGAGAGAGAGATTGAACGAGAGAGAACGAGAGAGAGAGATTGAACGAGAGAGAACGAGAGAGAGAGATTGAACGAGAGAGAACGAGAGAGAGAGATTGAACGAGAGAGAACGAGAGAGAGATTGAACGAGAGAGAACGAGAGAGAGATTGAACGAGAGAGAGAGAGAGAGAGATTGAACGAGAGAGAGAGAGAGAGAGAGATTGAACGAGAGAGAGAGAGAGAGAGAGATTGAACGAGAGAGAGAGAGAGATTGAACGAGAGAGAGAGAGAGAGATTGAACGAGAGAGAGAGAGATTGAACGAGAGCGAGAGAGAGAGAGATTGAACGAGAGCGAGAGAGAGAGAGATTGAACGAGAGCGAGAGAGAGAGAGAGATTGAACGAGAGAGAGAGAGAGAGATTGAACGAGAGAGAGAGAGAGAGATTGAACGAGAGAGAGAGAGAGAGATTGAACGAGAGAGAGAGAGAGAGAGATTGAACGAGAGAGAGAGAGATTGAACGAGAGAGAGAGAGATTGAACGAGAGAGAGAGAGATTGAACGAGAGAGAGAGAGATTGAACGAGAGAGAGAGAGATTGAACGAGAGAGAGAGAGATTGAACGAGAGAGAGAGAGATTGAACGAGAGAGAGAGAGATTGAACGAGAGAGAGAGAGATTGAACGAGAGAGAGAGAGATTGAACGAGAGAGAGAGAGATTGAACGAGAGAGAGAGAGATTGAACGAGAGAGAGAGAGATTGAACGAGAGAGAGAGAGATTGAACGAGAGAGAGAGAGATTGAACGAGAGAGAGAGAGAGAGAGAGAGATTGAACGAGAGAGAGAGAGAGAGAGATTGAACGAGAGAGAGAGAGATTGAACGAGAGAGAGAGAGAGAGAGAGATTGAACGAGAGAGAGAGAGAGAGAGAGATTGAACGAGAGAGAGAGAGAGAGAGAGATTGAACGAGAGAGAGAGAGAGAGAGAGATTGAACGAGAGAGAGAGAGAGAGAGAGATTGAACGCGAGAGAGAGAGAGAGAGAGATTGAACGAGAGAGAGAGAGAGAGAGAGATTGAACGAGAGAGAGAGAGAGAGAGAGATTGAACGAGAGAGAGAGAGAGAGAGATTGAACGAGAGAGAGAGAGAGAGAGAGATTGAACGAGAGAGAGAGAGAGAGAGATTGAACGAGAGAGAGAGAGAGAGAGAGAGAGATTGAACGAGAGAGAGAGAGAGAGAGAGAGAGAGATTGAACGAGAGAGAGAGAGATTGAACGAGAGAGAGAGAGAGAGAGAGATTGAACGAGAGAGAGAGAGAGAGAGAGATTGAACGAGAGAGAGAGAGAGATTGAACGAGAGAGAGAGAGAGAGATTGAACGAGAGAGAGAGAGAGAGATTGAACGAGAGAGAGAGAGAGAGATTGAACGAGAGAGAGAGAGAGAGATTGAACGAGAGAGAGAGAGAGAGATTGAACGAGAGAGAGAGAGAGAGATTGAACGAGAGAGAGAGAGAGAGATTGAACGAGAGAGAGAGAGAGAGATTGAACGAGAGAGAGAGAGAGAGATTGAACGAGAGAGAGAGAGAGAGATTGAACGAGAGAGAGAGAGATTGAACGAGAGAGAGAGAGAGAGATTGAACGAGAGAGAGAGAGAGAGATTGAACGAGAGAGAGAGATTGAACGAGAGAGAGAGATTGAACGAGAGAGAGAGATTGAACGAGAGAGAGAGATTGAACGAGAGAGAGAGATTGAACGAGAGAGAGAGATTGAACGAGAGAGAGAGATTGAACGAGAGAGAGAGATTGAACGAGAGAGAGAGATTGAACGAGAGAGAGAGATTGAACGAGAGAGAGAGATTGAACGAGAGAGAGAGATTGAACGAGAGAGAGAGATTGAACGAGAGAGAGAGATTGAACGAGAGAGAGAGATTGAACGAGAGAGAGAGATTGAACGAGAGAGAGAGATTGAACGAGAGAGAGAGATTGAACGAGAGAGAGAGATTGAACGAGAGAGAGAGAGAGAGATTGAACGAGAGAGAGAGAGAGAGATTGAACGAGAGAGAGAGAGAGAGATTGAACGAGAGAGAGAGAGAGAGATTGAACGAGAGAGAGAGAGAGAGATTGAACGAGAGAGAGAGAGAGAGATTGAACGAGAGAGAGAGAGAGAGATTGAACGAGAGAGAGAGAGAGAGATTGAACGAGAGAGAGAGAGAGAGATTGAACGAGAGAGAGAGAGAGAGATTGAACGAGAGAGAGAGAGAGAGATTGAACGAGAGAGAGAGAGAGAGATTGAACGAGAGAGAGAGAGAGAGATTGAACGAGAGAGAGAGAGAGAGAGAGAGAGAGAGATTGAACGAGAGAGAGAGAGAGAGAGAGAGATTGAACGAGAGAGAGAGAGAGAGATTGAACGAGAGAGAGAGAGAGATTGAACGAGAGAGAGAGAGAGATTGAACGAGAGAGAGAGAGAGATTGAACGAGAGAGAGAGAGAGAGAGAGAGATTGAACGAGAGAGAGAGAGAGATTGAACGAGAGAGAGAGAGAGATTGAACGAGAGAGAGAGAGAGAGAGAGAGATTGAACGAGAGAGAGAGAGAGAGAGAGAGATTGAACGAGAGAGAGAGAGAGAGAGAGAGATTGAACGAGAGAGAGAGAGAGAGAGAGAGATTGAACGAGAGAGAGAGAGAGAGAGAGATTGAACGAGAGAGAGAGAGAGAGAGAGATTGAACGAGAGAGAGAGAGAGAGAGAGATTGAACGAGAGAGAGAGAGAGAGAGACATTGAACGAGAGAGAGAGAGAGAGAGAGATTGAGAGAGAGAGAGAGAGACATTGAACGAGAGAGAGAGAGAGAGAGAGATTGAACGAGAGAGAGAGAGAGAGAGAGATTGAACGAGAGAGAGAGAGAGAGAGAGATTGAACGAGAGAGAGAGAGAGAGAGAGAGATTGAACGAGAGAGAGAGAGAGAGATTGAACGAGAGAGAGAGAGAGAGAGATTGAACGAGAGATTGAACGAGAGAGAGAGAGAGAGAGATTGAACGAGAGAGAGAGAGAGATTGAACGAGAGAGAGAGAGAGATTGAACGAGAGAGAGAGAGAGAGATTGAACGAGAGAGAGAGAGAGAGATTGAACGAGAGAGAGAGAGAGAGATTGAACGAGAGAGAGAGATTGAACGAGAGAGAGAGATTGAACGAGAGAGAGAGATTGAACGAGAGAGAGAGATTGAACGAGAGAGAGAGATTGAACGAGAGAGAGAGAGAGAGATTGAACGAGAGAGAGAGAGAGAGATTGAACGAGAGAGAGAGAGAGAGATTGAACGAGAGAGAGAGAGAGAGATTGAACGAGAGAGAGAGAGAGAGATTGAACGAGAGAGAGAGAGAGAGATTGAACGAGAGAGAGAGAGAGAGATTGAACGAACGAGAGAGAGAGAGAGATTGAACGAACGAGAGAGAGAGAGATTGAACGAACGAGAGAGAGAGAGAGATTGAACGAACGAGAGAGAGAGAGAGATTGAACGAACGAGAGAGAGAGAGAGATTGAACGAGAGAGAGAGAGAGAGAGATTGAACGAGAGAGAGAGAGAGATTGAACGAGAGAGAGAGAGAGAGAGAGATTGAACGAGAGAGAGAGAGAGAGAGATTGAACGAGAGAGAGAGAGAGAGAGATTGAACGAGAGAGAGAGAGAGATTGAACGAGAGAGAGAGAGAGAGAGATTGAACGAGAGAGAGAGAGAGAGAGATTGAACGAGAGAGAGAGAGAGAGAGATTGAACGAGAGAGAGAGATTGAACGAGAGAGAGAGAGAGAGAGATTGAACGAGAGAGAGAGAGAGAGAGATTGAACGAGAGAGATTGAAATAAAAAGAAAATGAAAATGTCTTATTTTCCTATTACTTTATGAAAGATTCTAAATGAAAATATCTAAAATGTTTTAAAGTGAGCCACATTGTGTGTGACATCAATTCACTAATAATGGCAAGAACGACATATGTCCACCTAAAAGATGAAAACATATCCACCTTCTACCAGCATTCAACCTTCATTCGTTTATTTGCTCCTTCATTGAATAGCTCTCCCTCTCCATATGCCCTGTTTTTGATGGAAATCTCCTTTCCCTTCCCCAACAAATCAGACCATTCCTCTAGGCGCACAGCCTCACAAATCCCTGTGACCTACAACACAGAATTCTGTAGCCAGATGCCTACAATCCCCCTTGCCTCTCTCTTTCGCTATTCATTCTTCCACATGTTGGACACAATCAGCAGTTTTAATATCTGTCAGTTTCTTCAAGCAGAAAGGTATTTGCAGCAGATCGTGTAAATGCAGACCTCATCTTCTCAAATCTAATCTATAACCAGAGATTGATGTGTCCTTGGCTCAACTAGTAAAGATGTTGGTTGTTTGGATTTTGTTGAGGACACAAACTGAAAATGAAAATACAAAACCAAACAAAAGTACGAAGTAATATATTCAACATCTACGTTCTTTGTCCCTTCAGAACATAAGCAATTATGGCTCAACATCCTATCTTTGGTAACTCTAGCAATGTTTGTCTATAGCTCCTATTCCCTCTTCTGTCATCATTTACATAAGCTCATTAATTAAGTTACTCTCTGTGCAGCTGGTCTTCAATGTTCTGGGAGTGTTAAATTCTTTGAGCCTTCTTTCCTAATTATGTATCTCGGAAATCTCACCTCATTGTATGCGACCTTTTTGGTTCCATTTCCCTTAAAAACTTACTCATTAAACATGCTTCATCCACAGTATTTTCAGCATCTTTCTGTAGAGCCACATCTATTGCCTCAAGTCTTCACTTCATCTGTGAAGAATCTGCCCAGCATTCACTGCCATATAGGATGTCTGATATTACATAGCAGTTCAGAACACTTTTCTTTGTTTCCGATGAAATTTTCCTGTATATTAAAAACTGAAAACTGGGATTTGTTGGTTAGATCCAGTGACTAGACCCAAAGAGTTGTGAGTTCAATACCAAAAACTTAGAATGTTGAGTTAAAGGAAAATAACTGAGAGATCTGGAAGAGGCATGGCACGTGAAACTAGAACAATCTACCCCTGGTGGACAAAATAAAGGGTTCTGTTCAAAATTCCTATCACCTGAAGAAGGCTGAAGCATACAACAGCTGAAACGTGAATATGACAATGAAGATGAGGATAACAGTCTGAGTAACATAAGTAATCATAATACCTCATCTCGGAGGTATACAGATAATTAAAATTGAATTTGTTATCCGCCCCCTCACTAATTAACCATAACTACTTCAGATGATTTCTTGTTTTAATTTTCCAAGGATGGAAGTGTCAGTTTACTACTCAGCGTTATGTCCTGATTTTATTAAGATTTGAAAAATAGGTTTTTAACCCTTTGCCTGTCCAGGGCATTTTCATGTGTACTATCCAAACATTCAGGTTTGTTTTCAGATTTATAAATATTGCAGGGCAACTCCACTTTGCAAATAGAATGTGCCGATATATAGTGTTTCACATAATAAAAATGTACAAATCATAAGTTAATTACACTATGCTCTGTGCATCACGTAATGCACAGGTTTTTTATTTTATCCTGTGGTTATATATAATGCACAAAGTATTAGATTAGGCTTTTCCTTAGACATCCTATTCAATAGCAGACTATGCTTAATCATCGTTAGTTTCCCTACTCTTAAAATCATGGCTCATATGCACCACATATGATGCACAGATGTGGAAATCACGTCCTGTTTATCACATATGATATGCAGCACAGGCAAAGGGTTAAACACTAAAAATTACTGAGAAAATATATGGCAACAGCTCTGTCAAGAGAAGAAAGTCTTCTTGACACATGCTTGTTGCTTTGTTTTGATTAGCGAGTTCTAAGTTAAACTTTGCCAAAAAAAATAATTTTCATATCAGCTTCAATTTGTTAGTGGCAAATCTTTTATGGGTGGTGTGACATGTATGATCAAGTTATTAAGGGACACACTGTTTCCTCATCCTTCTTTCATTCTTTATTTCTTGTCTAGACCGAGTCTTAGGTCTGAAAAATGGCACAAAAGAAATTGAGTTGCTTGACAACAGACAGAGTGACCTAAGAAAAAGTAAGCGAAAAGGTGGTCACCCAAACTCACATGACATACATCACCATGCGGGATTTTTGGTATTGTAATTTTAGTTCCCCCCCCCCCGATAATTTCTGACCACAACAGATCGCAAGAAAATCAACTCTCAGCAAACCTCTTATGATAGATGCGCCCATGAACTTATTCCATTACTTCTTGTCTAAGGGATAAGGAAATGTCATCCCAAAGATCTTGGATTTATTCAACTACTTGATGTGAAGTAAATAAAAAAGATATTATTCTTGAAGACCATGGGTTTATTCGACTACACATGTCTTGAAGAAAAAGAATATTATGCCCAAAGAAATATAAAGGAATACTATACACAAAGAAATCATCCAAATTTCATCTTGGATGCAAATTACCAAAGAGGAAATGAGACAAGCACTATTCCAGAATCTTGTATCTATATTCAGAAAGAAAAACTACTGACTTATATGAACATTTTGCAGTGACTGTTTATTTACTCTTATGAACATTTGAAATTACAAATGCTTCAAACACAACCCAGAATCAGAAATGATCATCTTATTTTTGTTATTCATCGGTACCAGTTGCCCCCTCCCCACCTTTTTTTGAACCTGGGGTTCATATTTCTATATGTTGCAATTTCGTAATGGTGCTTTTATCTTTGGAAGCATTTTTCTCAAAATGTCTAGTTATCACGAAACATTTGTAGGTATTTAGTTGCAACTAAACTTTTCTTGCACAAGTCACTAATCCATATCACTTTTCGCTCAAATTACTAGAGTTGACTGGCAGTCAACAAATTTCAGAAAACTTAGTGTCAAAGATGCACATTTTCCAAGCACTGGATTGCAACTCTTGGTGTCAAAGATGCACATTTTCCAAGCACTGGATTGCAACAGTTGCAATTTTTACAGAAAACTTTTTGAAGATGAAATTCAAAATGGAAGACAAAACAAAAGTAGCAAAAAAAAAAGGGGGGTGCATTTAAGGAAAGAGAACAATAAAAAAAACAAACAAAAAAAAACAGGAATTAAGACCAGATAAAAACTGAAATTGCTGTCTATATCTCCGAGATGAGGTATTATCATTATTTACATTATTCGGAATGTTATCCTCATGTCTCAGTTATTTCCCTCAAGGACACATGGCCCAGTGGATGAAGACATTGGTTAGATCCAGTGACTAGACCCAAAGAGTTGTGAGTTCAATACCAGGTTTCAGCAGTGGTGAACCAAAATCTTTGAGAGTTAAGGGGAAATAACAGACATCCGGAAGAGGTATGCTACATGGAACTAGAACAATTTACTCCAGTTCGGTTCAAAATTCCAATCCCCTGAAGAAGGCTGACGCATACAAAGGCTGAAATATTGTTAATATGGCAATGAAGATAACAGTCCAAATAATGTAAATAATTGAATTTAAATTTTTAGAGATCCAAATTGACTGAAAAGAAAGCCAGCAGAGAGTTCCAGAAGTGTGATAGAAGAGACTATTAGCATAGTAAGTTACGTTACCTGTAGCCACAAATCTAGTATTGCACTTAAAGTCATACAATCTAGGTAACATAGCTGAGAGTTCATCTATGAAAGTATTTATAGAAAAAGCTACATTACAGCAGTGGAAAATGACTGGAGTTGAGATGCCAGGTCAGGACTGATAACATTGCAGATTCTTTGGATTCTATCAAGAATTGCTAAATACATAGAACCATTAGACTAGATGTGGCAGCAATATTCGAAGCATAAACTGAAAAACTCGCATGGTAATAATACATGAACGAGTAGAGAAAAAACAGGCTGTTCCTCACACACTTCAAAGCATTCAGGAAACCACACCCAAAAACACATTACACCTCACCACCAACACCACTGATATGTTGAGATCATCTAATTTATTGATGAAGTTATTGATTGAACAGTTAAGCAAATATTTTCCTGAAGGAAGGAGGGCATGGAATGCAACAGTAATTAGCATTGTAGACAAACGATTACAGAAACAATAGTCATGATCTTCTCTCAAGCAGACAAAGATCTCAACAAACAGAAGCAGGAAAAGAAAAAACAAACTAAAATATTTTATGAGAAAATATCAGAATAAATTGACAAATGGTGAGTGGGGGCAGTTAAAGAAACATGTCTAAACTACAGAAGAAACGATGGAAAGAGGAAAAACAAAGGAGAAGAGAGAGTGAGCGAGCGTAAGTAGAGAGAGAGAGAGAGCGAGCGTAAGTAGAGAGAGAGAGAGAGCGAGCGTAAGTAGAGAGAGAGAGAGAGCGAGCGTAAGTAGAGAGAGAGAGAGAGCGAGCGTAAGTAGAGAGAGAGAGCGTAAGGAGAGAGAGAGAGAGAGAGCGTAAGGAGAGAGAGAGAGAGAGCGTAAGGAGAGAGAGAGAGAGAGCGTAAGGAGAGAGAGAGAGAGAGCGTAAGGAGAGAGAGAGAGAGAGCGTAAGGAGAGAGAGAGAGAGAGCGTAAGGAGAGAGAGAGAGAGAGCGTAAGGAGAGAGAGAGAGAGAGCGTAAGGAGAGAGAGAGAGAGAGCGTAAGGAGAGAGAGAGAGAGAGCGTAAGGAGAGAGAGAGAGAGAGCGTAAGGAGAGAGAGAGAGAGAGCGTAAGGAGAGAGAGAGAGAGAGCGTAAGGAGAGAGAGAGAGAGAGCGTAAGGAGAGAGAGAGAGAGAGCGTAAGGAGAGAGAGAGAGAGAGCGTAAGGAGAGAGAGAGAGAGAGCGTAAGGAGAGAGAGAGAGAGAGCGTAAGGAGAGAGAGAGAGAGAGCGTAAGGAGAGAGAGAGAGCGTAAGGAGAGAGAGAGAGAGAGCGTAAGGAGAGAGAGAGAGAGAGCGTAAGGAGAGAGAGAGCGAGCGTAAGGAGAGAGAGAGAGAGAGAGAGAGAGAGAGAGAGAGGAATGTGTGGAGGCCAAGCAGAAGGAGATGGGCAAGTGGAGACACAGAAATGAAAGGAGGTAGTGCATGAACCTACCAGGATTCATTATTGGTGGCCTCAATCTGAACAACACACGATGCGCAGATGACACAGTGTTGATAGCAGAGAGGGAAAGAAATCTACAAGAACTACAACAGAAGGTAATGAACAAAAAAAAAAAAAAAAAGAAAAAAAAAAGGACATCATCTGCAAGAAGATGGATTGCATTGATGTTAGCAAAAGGGACAACCCAACATGTAAATAAATACTTTGCTTAGTTTTTACAAGGCATCTTTTGCTATCACAATGCACATTTGGATTTTGGTGTTACATTTCCTGTCCTCTGTTAAATCACTTCCCAGATGTGTAGTTTGTTATTTTTTTAAATCAATTCATGCAAGCAAGGCACTAATCTCACTAAAATGCAAGTGACTGCTGGGAGTGAAGGAAAATAAGACTTTAGAAGGAATCAGAAACTCAATCCGAAACAGGAAACACTAGATAAACCTCTACGCTTATTTATATTGTTCGGACTGCTCTCATCTTCATTATATTCACAATGTTTTGGCCACTGTATGCTCCAGCCTTATATATGTTAGAGTTTTGAACCAAAAATACAAGCTCCAACTATTTAAGTGTAACGTCAATTGACATCTGCAGCTGCCTTGATCTATCCACTATCTTTCTCCACATCCTCTCCTTTACCACTCCTATCTGCTCTTCCTCCAAACCTTCTGTAACCCCTTGCGTGTTAGTGGCTTCCAGCCTTGCTTGGGGTGATAAGCTTAAAAAAAAAAAAAAAAAAAAAAAAAAACTCTTTATTTCATCCACAGGGTAGATTGTTCTAGTTCCATGTCTTTTCTTGACATCTCAGTTTCACTTATTTCCCTTTACTAACTCAACACTCCAAGTTTGTTTTGTTTTTTCTGCTGTGGCCAGGTATTGAACTCACAACTCTTTGGGTGAAGTTGCTGGATTATTTTAACCAACACTTATCCACTGGGCCATTCAAAATTCCAACATAGATCACCTGAAGAAGGCTGGAAATTTCTTGCATGACAATATACCAGGTGTTCCAGAAAAATTGATATTTTGTAGATATTTGACCAATTCTCATTCAAAAGTACTCAAAATTCTATGGTTAATGTTTTTTCTTTTTGGTCTAGAAATGCCATTCACTGAAAGAGAAAAGCAGTTTATATGTTCAAGTATGTTTGAGCACAATTGAACAAGACTACAGAATATGCACCTGTGGAGGAATTTGCTAAAAAAGCACCAATTGCAATGCAGATTTGGACATGACATAAAACGTTCAAAGAAGAAGGCCGCTGTCTGTGCAGAGCAAAAAATCTGGATGACCACCAATTTTCTACATCTGTGTGAAAGCACATGTGATACCTTAAGTCACACAATTTCAGTGGTTAAGGAGATACTGCCACTCCTGGTGCCACCAGCATCTTTTGCTACCAGACAGAGTATTGTTTTTCGGTGTAGATGTGTCAGTCTCTGTGATTTTATGCAACTGCAAGTCAAATTATCAAACATTTTGTTCAATAAAAGCATTTGCTTTTTATTGTTAAACAAATATGCTCATAGTGACTGTTATTAATGACATGTAATGGAAGGTAAACAGATGTGTTTCATGTCACAAGTAGCATTGTGTTGCGAGTAGGGTTTTAGTTAAATTTGTTTATTTGGGATCTTGACCACATCCAACTTGATGCCTGTTGTGGTCTGGAGACTATGTGAAACATTCTTCAAGTACTGGCCAGTGATGCCCATCTTGAAAAGGTCCAATAGCAAAAGAGATAGTCTAGCAGTGTGCATATTGAAAACTTATAAAATCAGGCATGAACTCCACATACCTTTGAATTTTTCAAATTTTGAAGAAATCTTATTTTGCTCAACAATAAGCTGGTTTAGTTTCATTTGCCTAGACCAGGGGATGTCCAAATTTTTTTCAAAGATTTAATGAAGTGAATATGTTTGCAGGGCAACCATTCTGCTTGGCATTCTTTCAACCATTACAATTAAATGCAATGGAACTATCTTATGGCAATTTTATTGCAAATGACATTTTTTCACATGGATGACAAATAAATATAAACAGATCCTGCCAAAAATCACTCAGCCTGTCATAACTGAAGCCCGTATAAGATGAAGTAAAATATGTCTGAGAAAAAAGAACTTCCAGGAAGCTATAACCCAGGTTAATCTTAGATATTATTAGTAATTAATGTTGTCTGTCAACTTTTAAGTTAAAAACATGTGAATTGGAACATAACACAAAAATTCATCTTATTAAGAAGTCAAAAACAAAGTGACAAGTCCAAGTGTCAAATATATATATATATATATATATATATATATATATAAACTGAATTTGACCAACACAAAACATTTCCAAATTTATTCATCTCAGATGACCAAAAACAAATCATTTGCCTGCATTAATGTGAAGGTTGATACTAAGATCTGGACTGCAATATGTAGACCAGATCTGGTTCAAAGGCAGTGTTTTAGAAATTGGCTGGAAAATACCGAAGTCAGGGTCACACCACACAGTGATGCTGCCATCTTTTGGTAAAACATGGAATTGCATTTCTTAGGTGAGAGGGAGGAGAGAGGGGAGGGAGGAGAGAGGGGAGGGAGAGAGGAGAGAGAGGGGGAGGGAGAGAGAGAGGAGGGGGAGAGAGAGGAGGGAGGGAGAGAGGGGAGAGAGAGGAGAGAGGGGAGAGAGAGGAGAGAGGGGAGAGAGAGGAGAGAGGGGAGAGAGAGGAGAGAGGGGAGAGAGAGGAGAGAGGAGAGAGGGAGAGAGGAGAGAGGGAGAGAGGAGAGAGGGAGAGAGGAGAGAGGGAGAGAGGGAGAGAGGGAGAGAGGAGAGAGGGAGAGAGAGAGAGAGGAGAGAGGGAGAGAGGAGAGAGGGAGAGAGGGAGAGAGGAGAGAGGGAGAGATGAGCTATACTATTGTGTTTCTGGTTTCTTTTAAAGCGTTTTCCATCTCTTTCACTTCCAGTGGCCTCTTGCATGTTGATGGCATTATCGCATTGGTTGGGAAGATGCCACTGACTTTGTAACCCTCTACCTCAAGTGGATCTTGGGCCTAGTAAAAGGTGAATATCATAGTAAGAAAAAAAAAAATACCACTCAGTTGAGATAAATTTAGCTGTGTCTCCTCTAATAAAATCAAAATACTTCCACCTGTTTGCTGAATAAATATATTTACTTACCTTTCTAAAGAGACTACCAATTTTGCTTTCATGTTTACAAATGTAATTAGTCTATCTGCAAAGGTAAACATCATTTGTCGTCAGTGTTCTGGCAGTTGCACAAGAAGATTTGATTTCATCCCTATTCACTCTAATTATTCAGGGCTTTGAAAAAAACGTCTTCATTTGTCATAAAAGAAAACCAAAAACAATCCTAAATCCATGAAATATAATCCAAATTATCTTGTTGAAATATCATGTCTCATTCCCAGATTATGCTTAATCAGCAATTATTTATCAGAACTAATTACTTTATCACAAATTCTATTCACGCAGAGAAACAAGTCAGTAGAGCAATTATTTTACCACCAACAACTATTTTATATATCTAGGTGCATCTACCACACAGACATATCAGTCATACAGCCTGATCTCCCCTACTTATTAAGAGGCTCTTGTTTTTTCCACCTTTGTTCACCTGGGTGTACAGGTGGGGTAATGGATAGTGGCACATAATCACAAGATGAGAGTAAAGTTTGAATTTCTGACTCAATGAATCTATCATGTCTCCCCAGCTATGGTTTAAAGAGTAGAACTTGCAACTGGAAAAAAAAATCATTATAATTTTCAAAAAATTTAGAATGCAATATTCACCCACAAAAAAGTTCTTGTCACCAATTGAGCATTTTAACATTTCACCTTTTGTCCCAGAAAGATCATAGCCAGCTAGCCACTTGACAAAGTTCTGACAACCTGATTCCTGAAAACTATTCTTCCTATAAAGAAAAAAATCACACAACACATGGCCTATCAATCACCTTATTCAGACTAAGAAACCATATACATTGGAGGGATAGGGATATATATATATATATATATATATATATATATATATGAGAGAGAGAGAGAGAGAGACACACACACCCCTTAATCTCAAAGGTTTTTAGAGAGAACATTATTTATTAGGTCTAAGTTTGTCAAAAATAAATAAATAATAAATATGAAGTGTTAGAAGAATGGTTTTTCCTTTGACGCCACTATTATTTTAAGTACCTTCACTCCTTGGAAATGAGTGTTTTAAAAAGTTATTAGAATTTTAATAAAACCGAAACATATGAAAGTGAATTTATACATTTTCTTTGTTCTTGAGAATTTATCACAGAAATAGTAAACACTTTATTCCTGAAATTATTGGAATGGTTAGCAAAACATCAGCTAATTTTCAATTGATTCAAACATTATAAAATGGTAAATAAGGATTTCCTTATAGTTGATTCACATAATTTAGTAAATGTTTATAAATTTATGAAGAAAAAACTGTTTTTATATTTATTTCTTTATAAACTAGGAAATGATAAATATTGCATTAGTTTTAATTATATTAGTTTTTAGAATGTTGTAAATAGAAAATTATTCTTGTAAATAAAAAAAAAAAATGTAATAATTAAATAGTGTATAATATTTTGTTACAAATACTCAAAAACAAGGAAAATTTATAAATTCACTTTCATGTGTTTCGGTTTTATTACAATTCTAATCATTGCTTTTTAAAGCAATAAACATTGCCAAGGAATAAGGGTAGTTAAAATATTAGTAATGTCAAGGAGAAAACTACCCTTTTGATACTCCTGTTTTTTTGTGGGTACAAAGGTCCAGGTTTGCCATTTATTTTTTATTTCACCTGATTAGACAAATGTTGCCAATAGTTGTAACACCATACTCCCTACAGACGAAAGTACATAAGGCCATATGCCCTTCATACTAAAAAATCTCCAAGTTAATATTCAGTTTCAGTTCTTTAAGAAACTTTTAAATACTTCATTTTTTTCAATTAGTTTTTTCCCCAATATATATTAACCTAATCAAGTCTTCTCTTGTTTTTTTTCTGCTTTTATACCATTAAACCAGGTATTTCTATATTTAACCTTTCACACACTGCTATCAAACCGCCTTAGGACATTGATTGATGGATTCGTTTTCTATCTCTTATCAACCCATAGCAGGTTATTTAAAGCCAGAAAATATTTTAAAATCATAATGGTTTAGTGACAAGTCTTATTAATTAACCCATAGCTGTGGGGAGAAGAGGTGGATTCATACCGCCCCCAAGGTATTTGCACATAAGTGAATATAACAAACCTAACTGGAATTGGAACCCAGCTCTGCGATTTCCAATTCTGAACTGTTATCTATTACATCAGCCATACATCCAAGCTTACAGCACTTGGTATTCCCAAGCAGTTACCCATCTAGATATTGACAAAGCTCAACATTGCTTGACTTTGGTGATCATACAAGAACTGGTATTTCAATATGACATAAGCTTAGCCAGAAGATTCTGAGAATACGTAGAAAAGAAGATGTGATCAACGAGAAAGTTTTAAGGAAAATGAGAAGAAAAAGCAAACTTGTACTTAGTAAGAGGAAGAAACAACTGAAATTTCTGAGATATAATGAAGGATTGGAGAATTTGACACTCACAGGACACATACCAATAGCAAAATATGGACTGGAAGGAATAGTAAGAGGACAAAACAGATACGAAGAATAAGTTGTTGTGGAGAGCCTGTATCCTAAAGGAACATGGCACATGAAAGAAAAAAGCCTTAGTATTTGCCACATTAAAGACCGTGTTGTGGTTCCAACTTGTATCTGGCAATCACAGCCTTGTTTGCAATTAACTTGGGATAAAATTTAAAATTTAAAAATTTTTTTCCCCTGTCTAGCAGTGGGAAGGACACTAGCACTAAAAGGTCATCAAGTCAACAGGTAATCCGAGCCAATATGTTAACCCTTACTAGATTTTAAGCAGCATCTTTGAAATGCAGAGGGCCCACTATGTTAGGTGGCATGGCATGTCCCAGTTAGGGCATATCAAGCTGGGTTCGGATATACTTCAGTGACCACGACAAAGACTCTGATGTCGCCTGCTGATAGCAATAAGTGCAAATATTGCTTTACAAAGGTTCTTAGTTTTTTTTTTATTTGCACAGTCAGGCTTCACTTATATATCCAAGTTCACACCCCAGATCTTGGATGTTATTAATGTCCTGTCCGTTTTTAGCCAAATCCACTCTAGTCATATTTAGCACTTTCACTGCAACATTATAGCATTGTTGCCAGGCTGTGCTGACTCATTTTGAGAGGAGAGCAAAGAGAAAAAAAAGGAAAGAAAAAGCATGACAGAAAAGGAAAAGTAAAAGAAAAGTAAAAGAATTTACAAAAATATTAAACACTTGTTTATTTACAAGAATAATTTTATATTTATAAAATTCTAAAAAGTAATTAAAACTAAAATGCAATATTTATTATTTATTATAAAGAAATAAATATGAAAATTATTTTGTCCATAAATTTATAAAATATTTGCTAAATTATTAAAATAAGGAAATCTTTATTTACCGATTCTAAAGCTTAAATCGATTGGCAATTAGTCGATGTTTTAACATCCATTTCAATAAACAATATAAATAATGTTTGTTTTTGTTGTAAATTCTTAAAAAAAAAAAAAAAAAAAAAAAAAAAAAAAAAATGTACAACTACACTTTCATGTTTGGCTTTATAAAAATTCTAATCATCACATTTTAAAACAATAAACATTGCTGAGGAGTGAAGGTAGTTAAAATTATAGCGGTGTCAAGGGGAAAAAAAAAACATCTTTTTGACATTCCAAAATCCAAGATAGCCATTTTATCAATGTTAAGTTTTCCGATGTAAGGTTCAAATAACCACACTTTTAAATAGGTGGTATTTTCATCCTAAACCTTCCAACCCCTTCATATATATATATATATATATATATATATATATAGATAAGTAATTCATTGAGTCTGAAAGAAACCTCAACAGAATGCAGAAAGCACTGGACGGCCATTTCGTCCTATATTTGGGACTCATCAGCAGTGCGCATCCAGTACAGAGAATTGAAACCCTGACAGTTAGGTTATCAAGCAAACATCATACCAACTGTTCAACGGGCCTCGGTGACAAAGAAGTAGCAAATCAAACTCAATATAGTGCCGCTCGCTCACATATTCCATGGTGGAACTCAACTGAAATTCTCTATAACCATAGGACTGTACGCCCCCGGAGCCATGACTACTATCACCAAGCCGCTCAAATTGAAGCATTAGAACCCGGATCAAGCAATGATATACACATGATAGAAATTGTGAGGAGGATTTGATAATTATAATTAAGTAATTCATTGAGTCTGATTTGCTATCTCTTCGTCACTGAGGCCCGTTGAACAGTTGGTATGATGTTTGCTTGACAACCTAACTGTCAGGGTTTCAATTCTCGGTACTGGATGCGCACTGCTGATGAGCCCCAAATATAAGACGAAATGGCCGTCCAGTGCTTTCTGCATTCTGTTGAGGTTTCTTTCAGACTCGATGTATTACTTAATTATAATTATCAAATCCTCCTCACAATTTCTATCATATATATATATATATATATATATATATATATATATAATTTATTACATACACACACAATTTCAAAGTCTGAATAAGCTGCTCTAAATAGAGTCTGCCCAAAATTAACCTTCTGGTATAAAAGTGCTCCATACCATAAAAATGAGAGAACATTTGAATATCAATTCAATAACCAGGTAGGCAATGACTGGCCACTACTTAAAGTTTCATGTGTTTGCATACAATCTTCAGGTAGCCAGTAACTTGCAATAATAAGATGATTACCTTATATACCACCGGACGAGTACAATTTGACAAGCAAAACAAACTCGCACAGTGGGGAGGGTAGATCATCCAGCCAAGATCTAAAATGGAAAAAAAAAATTCAACCTGGAAAGGCTTGCCAGTATAGCAAAAAATCACTCAGTAACAAGAGAAACTGGTGTTATGGTACAGGAGCTAAAGCCTTAAGCCAAGAAATTGGTCAACTGGACCAGACAATCAAATTCACATTAGAACATATATAATGCCAAGGTTTGAATAAGCAGCTCTTAATAGAGTCTGCCCAAAATTAGCTTTGTGGCATAAAAGTGCTCTATGCATATCTGTGTACGAGAAGAGTTCAGACAACATTGCCTTACTTCACCGACTTTCTCTTGTATGCCCGTTTCAAATTTCATGAAAGGTTTTCTCCTCATTGTTTCACTTCTTCCCCACCAAGCAGCAGTCTCACCCTCTTGGTTTGGTGTGTTTGACCTTCTATACTGGATCATTCTCATGTGACACAAAGGCTTCCCACTATCCATTAGGACAACCATTAAGTGGGCTCTAAATGACTATCTCGGCCTGAAGTACAAGAAGTTTTCTGCCAAAATAAATAAACTTTCCGGATCAAGTGCCACCCCAACCAATGCTAAGGAATTCTGGTCATGGGCTTCTTTGGCCAGGCTGCATTTGCAATTGCCAGTGATAGGTAGAGAGTCATATAGTCGCAGATGAGCAAAGGAGTAATCAGAGTTCTCACAGACCAAAGGGAAGATCTGGTCCGTTAGTTTGTCATGAGAGAAGACATGTTGATTTGTTTTGTTTTTTTTACAGCATAACTCTTTGTGGATTATTTAAAGCTGAAATATTTTTGAGATTGTAAGAATATTTTTAGAATAAAAGATTTTTCCAGATACTAGTTCTATTTAATCCATAGCTGAGAAGAGGTGATGGATTCATACCTTTCCCAAAAGGTATGTGTCAATGTAATGAATGTGACTGGAATTCAAACTCGGATCTAATTTCTTATTCCCACCTTATATTTACTACACTACCTGAGCATCCTGATAGAAGCAGCAACAATGACACTCCATCCCACATGGCATTTACCGACCCAACACAATGCCAGGTGAAGCCATAGATAAAATATCCAGTATATTGAAAATAGGATTTCTTTTTTCTTTCCCCAGTTTTGTTCGCATCAAGCTATTTACTTTGAGAACCTTGATAAAATCCTAAGAAAAATCAGCAATATTATTGGTCCTGATCTATCAGCTCGGCATCAGCCACTTTCCCTCTGATGTCAGGTTGCTTCGCTACCTTTTCTATAAATACTTTCATGTCAATTGTTCGGATGAGCTGTTCGCTATAGTACCTAGATGTTTTGTTCCTAAATTTAAGTACAGTACTTGGCTGGCGACAACGTCTCATCAATTCACAGTTGAGCTATCTAGATGTAACCATAAATTCTATGCTAACAGTTTCTTTTCTTGCACTTATCACTTCTGTCTCCATGTTTTCCAACCAACTTTAATCTTCAAAAGTTTAAATGTAATGTCAATCGCTATCTGCTGTCCTCCTGATTACTCTTTTCTCTTCCCTCTCTTTATTATATTAATTCTTCCACACCCTGTAACCCCTTGTGTCTTAGTGGCTTTACTACCTTCCATGAGGTGACACAGATATTAAGAAAAAAGTGAGAATCAAAACATAGGGAAAGTAAACTAGTTGGTTAAAAAAAAAAAAAAAACTACAGTGGGCCACAGCTGTATGTTCACACACACACACACACACACACATTAGTCTTCTATTGTTAGCTATTTTGGTACCCTAACTTCTATCCATAGTTTCCTTTGGTATAAACTATTTTTCACTCTTTGCTCACACCATTTCATTGGACAATTTCTGGCAATTTTTAGCTTTTGTGCCGGGGGGGGGGGAGATTAAAAATTAACAGTCCTTCCTTTCATACTGTTTTTACTTTTGCGTCCTCTGGCAATGTTTACTTACAAAAACATAAATTTATGTGAGTAAAGTACAATGCAATTTTTATTATTTATAAAAAAATAATTTAAAAATAAAAAAAAAATAAAATTACAAAATTGTTAAAATATGCAAGGGGAAGAGATGCTCTTGACCTATTTTATTGAATTTATATTCTTTTTTTCTGTGCTGCATCCTTTCAGGACATAGGTGATCATGGCTCTCCAATTCCCCCCTATCCCTTGTGGCTCTCAATAAGTTTTGTGCCTCTGCCAACTCCCCCAGACCACATTCTGCCATCCACTTGATTAAGCTCACTAGGTATGCCATGCATTGCTTTCCCTCGTCTTTTTTCCCTTGATTCGAACTGTGAGTATCAGATTCTCCAGGATCTTCTTTCTCATTACGTATCTCAGAAATTTCATCTGCCTCTTTTATTAAGTATAAGCTTCCTCTTTCTTTGTTTTTTCAAAATTTATAATTACCATTACTCATCATGTTTAAATTTTCCAGTTCAGACAGATTTATAAAAATTTATAAAAATAAATAAAAATAAAAAAAATAAAAAAGTGTGTCCTATTTATTTCTTTGTAAAATGGTAAATATTACATTATTGTTGGTTCATATTTTTATAATCTTACAAATAAGCAATCAAATAAATAAATAAATAGTGCTTAATATCTTAGTTGTTAATTCTCAGGAATAAAGTAAAGGTATAAATCCTTTTTTATATATTTGAGGATAATTAAAATTCTATTCATTATTTTTTAAAACAAACATTGCCAAGAGAGTTAAAAAGTGTATACAGTAACAGTGTCATCCTTTTCTCACAGGTTTTTTTTTTTTTTTTTATTTTTTTTAGAGTGGGAGGCGGTTACAGAGGTTAAACATTGGCCAGTTTTCATTTGAATCACTTTCATTGCCATAAAAAAAAAAAAAAAAAATCAACACTTCACTACAGAACACCTCCATAGTGTCTGATATTTCCATTCTGCCTACAGAATGCTCATCGTCTATCATTTTTTATATTTTGAACGTTCCACTCTGAATTTTTCTTTTCTGAATTTTTTACAGGACATTTACTTCTGATATGGTTTCTCTCAATCATAATTGTAGCACACAATTTGCTTACTTGGTCTTTGAACAAAAGTAAAGCTTTATCCCTAGTTTCCTGTTTAGAACTGGGTTCCTAGTTCTTTCTAAAATCTTTTCATTCACAGTAGCCCCCTTGTATTTTAATGGTATTATCACCTTGCTTGGAGTGAACCAATAAGAAAAAAATTCTTTCCTTAATGCCCAGGCTTTCTACAAGCTAAATATCTAAAGTTACCAATTTTCTTCCAACATTCTCTCAGTACCACTTGCCTTCTCTTCTGAAATGGCTAATGCAGGTTTAAAGCTTTTTATTGTATGGCAAGAGTATATTGGAGCTGGGGGAAATAGCTAACTGATTGCTCTCTCAGCAACTACAGAATACAAAATAGGCAGAGAGGGAGAAGAGATGAGAGATAACAAAAATAACACTGCCTTGGAAACCCAAGCAACTTGAGGAAACAAAAATGCTCATGGGACTGACTTTCACGATACAGTGTCTTTCCAACTGCTGAATTTCTTGTTGCTTTTATTGGCATGAGGCATCTTACAAATATCCGGATCTTGACCAGTTGCAGAGGGGCCCCTATTTAGACATGCCAAAAACGTCCTGTTGCTAACAGGAAAAACCCGGATGCAACTGTTTTTGACAAACATCTGCATGTGATCCGGGGGGGGGGAGCTCTTTTGCGTCTGTGCTAATGCACATTCACCACACGTGTTCCGAGAGCAATTCCACCTTTGTCGAAAAAGATAACCTTTCCCTGCCACAAGACAGAAGCATAGCTCCCCTCTGTGATTTGTCTTATTACACTTTCTATATCTTAAGCTACGCCAATTGTATTATTCAGTGGGTAAGCCTTACTTGAAGTGGACTAAACCCTCTCTGTACATTGTGTTTGCATTTGTGACACTATAAACCAAATGCTCCCAGGGTGGGCTAATAACTTTCCTGCTTCAATCTTGTTCAGGATAATCCATCCCCATCACATGCACCCCTTGTAGACTGTTAATCCTTGTCTTACTCACTTCCCATATAACCATTTGTCAGCTTTCTCTCAGTCTCTAATGTGTCTTGCAAGTAGCTGGTTCCACATTTGCATAATCTTTGGGAATTGTTTCAGGAATAGGGAGGAAGTACAAGGAGACAAAAGAAATAATGAAAAGGAGAGATAACAGTGACTTTCGACACATACGCATATACAGATACACACAAAGAGAAAGAAAAGAAAATCAACCTAACACCAATAACTAATGTATAAATTATTTTTGATAAATAATGAAAATGAGAAAATCTGCAATCAATTGCTGATACCTCCTGATGAGTGGACAGAATGATTACAAATTACGAAATGTTTGGCCTGTGAAACACCAGAGTCAAGTTGCTGAATATATTATCAATCAGGTAAGTGACAAGTTTTATTTCTAAATACATTTTCCTTTGCAAGTGAGTAGAAGATGAGGAACCAAGACAAGTGAATGGAATGAAATTGACTATTAGAAAATAACCAACCTAATACCATAGAGAGTAAAGCAAAGAGCTTAGAAATTTGGAGGACAACCAATCAAATACAAGAACAAAATTTACTGCTTATTTTTTCTGTAGACATGATTTCATTTACTCTTATATATATATATATATATATATATATATATATATATATATATATATATATATATAAGGCTTTAATAAAATTTGAGGAATAAAATAATATTGGCAATAAAATTAATATTTAGTAACTAAATTTTTGACTAAATTGAAGCCTGAAGAGAAAGATTTTAAAGACTGAATTTTTTGGACATGCCTGTGTCCTTTTTCAATGAGATGAGGAATAAACAAAGTAGGATTCATTCTTCTGAGGAATGTTGTTGTTGGTTATATGGCTCCCTATGAAAATTATACTCTAAGTAAATCAAAGTCCTTGTTTAATGTTCTTAAGTGTTCTTTTATTTTGGAAATATATTTCAACTCCGATCTGTGTCTTTCTTGTCGACTGTTGAATGAAGTAAACATCTCAAAGTACACATCTAATGTCATCAATGCTATGGAACATTGCTCGGAAGACTTTGTTCCATGTCGTTTATTCCTAGTCTCATTGAAAAAGGACACAGATGTGTCTGTAAGTTCCAACTTACAAATCTTTCTCTTCATGCTTCAAGTTAGTCAAAAGACGATATAACAAATGTCATCAATCCTATTGCCAATATTGTTATCATTTTGTGGTCTTTCATTAGCCAGCCTATTAAATCTACATATTATAAGAAGTACATATTGACTATCTTTCATTTTAATCATTATATATGTATGTCTTAAAAAATATACAAAGGCATTTTATCTTGAATCTTTTCAGCTAACACTTCATCGGAAGGAAAACATTGGAATAATTAATGACAAGAACAAAGATATGCAGAATTCACAGAGTAAAAGAAAAAAATAATACACAATAAGGTGAGGAGAGAAAATTATCGAACACAAATATATTGATTGGTAAAATAATTTCTGAATAAAAAATAAATATGTCCAAGTGAGTATAAAATAGAAAAATAGTACTCCCGAACCTCCTAAAAGATTGAGGGAGCGAATGAAATGCTCATTCCGTTTGCACAGGTTGATGTAACTTAATGTGAATTGCTTCAAAGAGACATAAGTGATGAACAGACTGGGCTCTGCACAAAATTGTAAAAGAATAGTTCACATATTTGTTACCACAGTCTGGGTTGTCAAGCAAGTGCTGACAATTGCCGAATTATGTGCAGACCGAGTTACTCTCAAAAAGTGACTCGGTCCACCCTGTCTTATACTGGCAGGAACGTGCTGACTAATTCAGGTTTCAAGTCGCAGATTGGTTTGTCCTACATATTCAGCTATGCACTGACATTTGAATTTATATACAATAGAACTGCTTTGAAAATAGCAGTAGAAAAATCTGATGTAACACAAGCTGACATTAGCGTTTGCCTTTTCCCCCCAACTGGCCACAGTAATTTTAAATTAACTGGACACAGGTTGGGACCAAACATTACCAGTTCTTTAAAGTGTTTAATCTTATGCTCAAGAACACGTTTAATGACATTCACAGGATAAACATTGTCACAAAAGCACAATGAATGTTCTCAAATTCTTGATCAAGTCTACAAGGAGAACAAATTATCAATGCACAATGGACCAAGGGAGATATATTTTAAATAAAAACAGACCACTTTAAGTGTCCATGTAATAAATTATTTCACCACAGCCCTTTTAAAGGACAGCGGATCATCAGATTTTATTTCCAAAGGTTGAAACGAAAAATGAAAAGAAATTTACACATTTATGACGGGCAGTAATAAGTAAATTAACGAAGTGAAGGGGGTAGAGAGACATGATCGAGTTAGATGTAACATTTCTATTCTTTCAAATTTAAATTTTTATTTTTAGAGGAAATCCAGACATTGACACATTAAATCTGTTAACGGAAGTTATATATTGATATGGGAGGGGGATAGGACAAAAAGGCATAAAGAGAAAGAGAGAGAAAGAAGTTGTGATAAAGTGTCATTAACTTTCTTTGGAATGGACGCTGTTTTTTGCTTTACTTTGAGAGTTCATAAATATTATAATTTTTTATATAAGTTTGAATGTTTAAACAGTGTAAGGAATTTAATTATATGTTAGTTAAAGTTTTATTTAAAAACTTTATTACAAAAATTTTGGGGATTTAATATGTGTGTGTGTGTGTGTGTGTAAAAATTTCTGATAGAGCATATCTATAAAAGAACAATATGAAAAACGACAAAAGGAAAACTTATCTTAGCCGACTTGTTTCTTCATCTGAGGCAAAATGTAAAGATTTGTTGTGAACAAGTATTTATATACAAGAGCAAAGATGTCATTGGTTTTTCAAAAATTTTAAATGGTTAAATCCATAACCTCATGTTATTCAAAACAACTCAATTCCAAACCAAAATAATTTAAATACTAATTGACATATATAAAAAAAATCTACTCACTTTCGTTTATCTGCTATTGAATCGTATTCGATCATGTTCATGAACTTGCCTGACTTTTCCACTAACCTGATGAAAATTCATGAGCACCCCTATACCAAAATTTAATAAAAGTGAATCTATACATTTTCTTAGTCCTTGAGAATCTACAACAAAAATAATAAACACTATTTATTTATTAGATTCTTTATTAACACTATTATATTATTGATTGGAATGATTGGCAAAACATCAGCTAATTGCCAATGATTTTGAATTTTATAAAATGGTAAATAAGGATTTAATTATAATTGGTTCATATATTTTAATAATAAAGTAAATGTTTATAAATTTATTAACAAAAACTTGTTTTTATATTTATTTCTTGATAAATATTGCATTTCATTAATTGTATTAGTTTTTAGAATGTTGTAAATAAAAAATAATAGGGGTTCTTTATTTTTATTGTTACTTCTCAAAAACAAAGAAAATGTATAAATTCAGTTTCATATGATTGGGTTTTAGTAAAATTCTAATCATCCCTTTTTAAAACAAACATTTTCAAAGGAGTGAAGCAAGTATAAAATAATAGCAGTGTCAAGAGGAAAACCATCCTCTTGAAAGACTGATTTTTTTTTTTTTTTTTACAAGTACAAAGGTTAAAGATTGCCAAAAAGTAAATTCTGTAACATTCTAGAATTAATTTATAGCATTGGAAACTTGAAAACCTATTTTTAGTTAATCTTAGAAATCTCCGACAACACTCTCGTCTCTTTGTCCATATTTCTGACTCGATAACATTTTTTCCCACTCATTCATTGTAATCTCATTGATAACATCCTCACATCTGAGATGAACTCATGCATCCTGGGTATGAATATAAACTGATGGAGATTTTGAGGAGTGTGGAACCACCTCTTAATTGCTGTTGTTCCTAGGCCCACACCCGTTAAGGTCCCAGCTATGGGCAAATAATGAACCCCAAAACTGGCATTAAAATATTGTGAAATTGCAAAAAAATTTTAGTAAAAAATTCCAGAAATAGATCTTAATAGGAAAAAAGGAAAGAGAGAGAGAGAGAGAGAGAGAGAGGAGAGGAAGAGAGAGAGAGAGGGGGGGAAGAGAGAGAGGGGAAGAGAGAGAGGAAGAGAGAGAGAGAGAGAGAGGAAGAGAGAGAGAGAGAGAGAGGAAGAGAGAGAGAGAGAGGAGGAAGAGAGAGAGAGAGAGGAGGAAGAGAGAGAGAGAGAGGAGGAAGAGAGAGAGAGAGGAGGAAGAGAGAGAGAGAGGAGGAAGAGAGAGAGAGAGGAGGAAGAGAGAGGAGGAAGAGAGAGAGAGAGGAGGAAGAGAGAGAGAGAGGAGGAAGAGAGAGAGAGAGGAGGAAGAGAGAGAGAGAGAGGAGGAAGAGAGAGAGAGAGGAGGAAGAGAGAGAGAGAGGAGGAAGAGAGAGAGAGGAGGAGGAAGAGAGAGAGGAGGAGGAAGAGAGAGAGGAGGAGGAAGAGAGAGAGAGGAGGAGGAAGAGAGAGAGGAGGAGGAAGAGAGAGAGGAGGAGGAAGAGAGAGAGGAGGAGGAAGAGAGAGAGGAGGAGGAAGAGAGAGAGGAGGAGGAAGAGAGAGAGGAGGAGGAAGAGAGAGAGAGGAGGAAGAGAGAGAGAGAGGAGGAAGAGAGAGAGAGAGAGGTAAAAAAAAAAAAAGGAGAAAAAAAAGGTGGAAAAACAAAAGCAAAGAAAATAAATTAACAAATCTCCCAAGGAAATTAAATTTCAGCATTAAATAACTAATAAAAAGTTGATATGCTGCTAAACAAACTAAACTTTTCCAGGATTAACTCACTAACATGAACAAGTGATTTCTTGACAATATCATTTTATGTGATATATGAACACAAAATCAAAATATTTTTTCAAGAGCTCAGCTTTGATCAAATCAGGAATAAAAGTCTCAAAGACGGATATTGGTATCATACCAAGTATTTTAAGTAAAGCTAGTTTACTGGAGGAGCCAAGCCCTTGCCTTCTCCGCCAACGACCATACATATCATCGATGGTTAAACACATATGTTACTTGACAATCTGGTCTGTATGTTGTTATTAAAACCCAATTTACCTGACTGCTTAGAAACCGATACAATCATTTTCTTAGGACTTTTTTTTTTCTAAAGAGATTTTTATTTTAGAAAAAACTTCTCAAAATAACTGACATAGAATGAAATCTTTTTTAATAGACTGTGCATTGTAAATATTAAGTCACTAACATTTTTAGGTCTCACATTTTAAAATTACTTTGTTTAAACTTTTAACAGCATGGGAATGTTTTGTTTTTTTTTTAATTTTCCAAATGCAGTTAGCACATTGCAGTTGCATTCATAGTTGAACATCAGTAAAAAAAAAAAAAAAAAAAAAATAAAATAATTGTGCTGGCCAAGATTTACTTCGATGCTTACATTAAAGCACTAAAATTGATCGTCCCAATTATTCTTCCTTTTGTTTTTTTTTCTTCTGCTTACGAATTAGAATTGTCTCAAGGTAAGTTTTTATAACTATTTGTATTTGCGATAGAAATAATCTGTAAAACATGTTATAAAGTTTAATGTACCTAGTTTTAAGTATAGCTAAAATAACTAATGTCATTTCAGGCATTACTGTAAATCAGTTGGCAAATGTTTTCTGTGAACTGCGAAATCGTATTACCCTTTGTATTGCTAATGATGGAGGACATGTGGAAACTTAAATAAAATTTCACTAAAACCTTAAAAAAAAATATAGATTTTACTTCTTTCTAATCCTTTTTACAAATTAATTCTATCTTTTTTAATGTTTTATTGAAATTTTATTTAAGTTTCCACATGTCCTCCATCATTAGCAATACAAAGGGTAATACGATTTTGCAGTTCACGGAAAACATTTGCAAACTGATTTACAGTAATGCCTGAAATCACATTAGTTATTTTAGCTATACTTAAAACTAGGTACATTAAACTTTATAACATTTTTTACAGATTATTTCTATCGCAAATCGAAATAAAGTTATAATTTTTTTAAAGTGCACACAAACTTTATGGACACCCTGTATTTGATAAAAATGTAATTTAGGTATGCTATATTTATGGGTCAGTGCTCGATATTAGAGACAGAACATACGTAAGTATAAAAGTGGACATTGACATCAACACTCAGTGGTGACAGTCTGTTTCCTGCTTAAATGCAATCTTCAGGTCATATATATATCTTAACAACAATATTGGGGGAAAATGTATGAGAAAGTGTAAAAAGTGTTTGTGTGACACATTTCATTCATTAGGACTTCATTGGCCCTTTTAGAAAAGCAATACATCAAATGTGTCATTTGCCCACTGTAAAGAGAAAATGACCACAATTTTGACATAAAAATGCCACTGATCAGAAGGAGAAAACAATCCACTATAACAAAAATGTCTAAGGGGTACTTCAATCACAAGGTCATCCATGTTAAATTGACATCCTGGCTCTTACATTTCACCAGTCCTAGCAGAACTATTAACACAGAGTGGGTTATCTAATAACAAAGGTGATGGAAAGAAAAAATAATCTAAATGAAATTGGTTAGATTTTAAAAAATTAAAAATTTTAATATTAAAAATTCCCAACATCCCTCGCTCATGTGCATGTATAGTCAACACCAATATAACAAATTTAGTCCAATGAAGTCCTAAAGGACGAAACATGTCACATGAAAACTTGACACTGTCATACATTTTTCCTCCCAATTTAAAAAAAAAACTGTTTATATAGCAACTACTTCTGTTATTTTTCAAAAGTAGAACAAATGTCATTTTAATAAAAGAGAACAGACACCTACCAAGGACTGATTTATCAACTGGTTAAATATTAAAACCTTTTTAGCAAAAAATGCACACAAGATCTATCTTGAACATATCCAGTCATTCTGAATATCTTGAAAACTTGTCATAGAGCCTTAAGAAATAAAAAAAAGAGTAACCAATCAGAGAAGACCTTAATATATATGCTCTTCTATAGAGTTATTAAGTCAGCAGTGATACACCATTGAGAGAGCCTGCATACTGTATTTGCATTTAGGGTAAACAGATTCTTCCTTCTCTTGTGTAGTGTTTTTAGGAAAAACACATGACCTAGGCCTGTCAGTCCCACTAGAATCCAAATTCAATTCCATACAATGTCTGGCTCTAACCCAAAGCCTGGAAATGCTATTGAAACCATGTAGACAAGATTAATGAGGAACATGTTGAGAAAGCTGTTGACAATCCTTAAAGAGGACCTTACAAAATGGGAAGTGGTTGCTGAGGTGTGTGTGTGTGTGTGGTCCCAAGCAGAGGATTTTCAAAGGCCATTACACTAAGTAGGCTATTTTTTTTCCATTAATATTAAATGGTTGGAAACTTTCTGGACAGATCTTTTAAGACAAATTCTACAGAAATTACCAGATTATGTTTTAATAAAGCTTATCAATTGCAATGACGACACCAAATTCATTCATTCAGACTTTGATGATACCAATGTGATAATTCCGAGTCTGATGATCAACTTTTTCTATTTTTTTTCCACATCATTTTTTGCTATTTTTCTCAAGACTGCAATCAATGATGGTTTAGCTTGTTTTAGTAATATTGTTACTATTATAATAAGGTTGTTATACTAATGTAGTTGTTATAATAATGTAATAATATTAATAATAATAGTAGTGCTAGTTATTATAATAAAAAAAGAACTGTTTGGAATGTTATCTTTAATTTTTTGTTTTGAACTCAATATTTTCATTGCTCCCGCTAGTGGGTGTGACATATACTTGATGATGAGTGGGGCAGGGACTATCTGGAAATGTTTCAAAAACTAAATAAATGAAATGCTATCCACTTGAGAACGGTTGGAGAAATGGCCATCTGAATTGATGTATTCTGAAGAAAGAAAATGCAGATACTATTTCATGATAGCTAGAGAATATTTTATCTAATATGAATATTGTTATTGTTTTAAGTTCTAAGGTGAAGTATCATTGGCCGATAAATCATTTAGATGACTATCTTCATTGTTGCTATTTTGATCACTATTTCACCCAGTACACTCTTAAAAGTGTCCATAAATAAATGTTAATAGTTTGTTTTTTTTTTTTTGTTTTTTTTTTTATTATTATTACAACTTGACCCTTTTGGGGTTATTTAGTGGCAAAACATTTTTGGATTGTAAAAGTAAGAATTTTTTTTTTTTGTGAGCAAATATTCCATTAACAATTTTTTTTTTTTTTCGAATAACAATGTTTTATTCAAGACAAGTTCTGCTATTTAACCCATGACTGGATGAGGAGGTGGATTCATACCTTTCCTAAATGTATTCGTATCTAAGTGAATGTAACAAGCTTGACTGAAATTCAAACTCTGCTCCCCTAAGTAAATGGAATGGCCACCAATATTAAATTATTTTTCGTTTAGTTTTTTTTTTTTTAATTACCAATTTTTAAAAATTGGTTATCAACATGCATCTGAAGAAGTCCAGATAACCAACCGGCTGAAACAGTTCCTGAGACAATGATTAATAATGTGAAGAGTCATTAACAATGTTGTTAGGATAACTGAATTTCTTTGCATAATTGATGTAAAGAGATTTTGGTTTTCATTCTTCTGCCTTCATCAGGTATAATACTTGAAAGAAAAACCTGGCTACTTGGGTGGCTGTGTCATGTACCTAATGCTACTTTTCTAAAACAAAGTTTTATTCATAAAGAGGTTCAATTATCTGAATGATCTATTAGGTGCAAAGTTCAATCGAAACTTAAAACAGAACAGATATAATCCATTGTTAATGATGCTGGGAAAATGCTTGACTCAATTCAATTGTTCCCAGAAGTACTAAATTTCTTCAGTCATGCTTTTTTTTTGTTTTTTTTAAAATCTTTATAAGAGTCAGATTAGACCAAAAATAGAGGATTTCTGCCACATGTGGGCTGAAGCTGACCAATACTCACTTTTCAGCCTTAATAGAGCACAAAATCATAGGAGAAAACTTGTTTGCCATTTTGCAACCTTTTTCTCTACAGACCCGATGCTTCCGTTTCCAAGGAAAATGTTCAGATGAGCTCCCTTCTTTAGTCCCATCGGTTCAGGCCTTTACACCTTGTGTTGTAGAGTAGGACTCGGCATACTTCCTGCTCTTCCCTACTACTGTGAGAATGGACTGCTCCTATTTATAAATATAGCAAGTAGCCACATTAGAGTAGGATTTGAGGAGTAGTTGATTTACTAGAGTGTTTCCATTCTATTTATGACTATTTAATAAACCTCTTCTTTGTTTTCCCTACCTAGTCTTCTGCTCCTTTGATACTAACTACAGCCTTCCTAGTTCTCGGCTATTTTGAACAAAGACAACATTACAACACCTTCGACACATCAGGTTACATCCACAGCATCAAATCACCCTGTTATCCTCCATATTCCAAATGTGAGGAGAAAGTTAAAATCTGACAGCCTCCCCCCAAAAGAACTGCTACTTTATATAACAGATTCCCAATGAGTACTTCATTTTTAGTCTGACTCTTGTAAAGACGAAAAATAGAATATTGCCACCATATTTGGACTGTAACTGACTAATCCTCACTTTCCAATCTTGATACAGTTCAGGTGGAGCAAAAATTACATTCCTCTCTACAGCTTCTTCTCCACGGACTCAACATGGTAAGCCTATTGCACTGCTACCACTATTTCCAAGGCATCTTCAAATGAGCTCCATAAGTTCAGATCATTACAGCTAAGATATGCTTACTTCAACAGAGTCAAATCACCTTCATTTCCCTCTATACTCTAAATGCAAGAAGAAAGTTCTATTCAAACAGCTACTCCACCCTAATAACTGCCATTAAGTCAGGCTCCCACGTGGATGCTTTCCATAACACTATAATCTTAATCTTTTCAAGTCAATAGTAAACTTATCTATTCTATAACATTTACCACAAATATTTTAACAGTAACCATCTACCTTGGTTGGTTTGGTTTATTTTGTTTTACGGCATATCAGCCACAGTCAGTCATTTAATGCTGACAAGATTTTTAGGATAGGTTCATATGAAAAGAATATGAATTCTTTGTAAGAAATTAGTTTGTAGTAGATCAGGCTTCATTGAAAAATTTTTGTCGAAAGTCAAATGTATTGCTGTTAATTTTACTATAAAGTATTTTTATACTTTCATAATGTTTTGACACCAGTTTTTTTGGTTTTCACAAGTTGATCACAATTGGAACCCTAACAGGTGCTACCACTCCAGGTAAGGGTGGACCTGGAAACAGCAATTAAGAGGTGGTTCCATGTTCCTCAAAAACTCCGATCAGAGGCCTTGCTACTGGATGTAGTTTAGCGTCATACCTAGGACACCCTCTACCTTGTGGAGCTTTGGTGGAAATCTAGAATTTTTTAAAAAATTATATATACGAGGGTCATTCAATAAATAAGGTGAATTTTTCGGTATAAGGACTTCTAATACAGATAGAAGCTTACTCTTTTTTTTGTTTTGTTTTACTTCTTTTTCACATGGATTTAATTTCTTTTGCAGATTTAAAAAAAAAAAAAAAAAAAAAAAAAAAAAAAAACAGTTTTGGCGATTAATAAAGATGGCCAACCAAGAAGCATGCTCCAGGATTGAACAGCAGTCAGTTATCAAGTTTTTGGTTGCTGAAGGGTGCAAACAAGTTGAAATTCATAGGAGAATGTCAACTGTGTATGGTACCACATGTTTCAGCCAAAAAAATGTCTACAAGTGGGCTAAATTGTTTAAAGAAGGATGGAGCAGTGTTGAGGATGAAGACAGGCCTGGGAGGCCTACAGAAGTGAGGTCTCCTGAGGTGATCGAATCAGTCAATGACCTCATTCAGTCTGACAGTAGGGTGACAATGGATGACATTGCAAGGATTTTGAGCTTATCTGTTGGGACAAATGCAGGAGTCATCAGTCAGGAGTCATCTTGCATCATGACAACGCAAGGCCTCAAACAGCAGCCCAAACGGTGCAGATCATCAACGAGCTGGGAACTGCTCCCTCATCCCCCTTACAGCCCAGACCTTGCCCCTTCAGACTTTCACCTGTTTGGTCCCTTGAAAACGTTCACGAGAGGCATGAAGTTTAAAAGTTTTGATGAAATCAAAAGTGTTGTGAGCGACTGGCCGAGACATCAGTCCAAAGATTTTTACGCTGAGGGAATATGGAAGCTTGTGCACAGATGGGAAAAGTGTATGACAGTGCTGGGAGACTACGTTGAAAAATAAAAAATAAAAGTAAGCTTCTATCTGTATTAGAAGTCCTTATACTGAAAAATTCACCTTATTTATTGAATGACCCTCATGCATGCATACATACATACATATATATATATATGATGAAAAATATGGAAAAGACAAAACAAAATACGAATATGCAAGTTTACTGTTTTAATGTTGTTTTACTGTTGACGTCAGACGTTTCGGTCTAGTAGACCATCGTCAGGACATGGTT
Organism: Acanthosepion esculentum; assembly: GCA_964036315.1. NCBI lineage: Eukaryota > Metazoa > Mollusca > Cephalopoda > Sepiida > Sepiidae > Acanthosepion > Acanthosepion esculentum. The sequence continues at coordinate 3,368,390 of OZ038516.1, read as the reverse complement.
ATTAGAAACATACTTAGGATTAGACGATATTTAAGTCAACATGACGAGACGATAAACATAAGACTGATCAGAAACAGAACAACTGAAATTCTAAAGTCAGCGTTCCTTTTTTTTTTTTTTTTTTTTTATTGTGATGTTGGCGTCGCGCGGGCGATGCTGCAAAAACGCACTCCCAAGAAAGAGACTTTATCTTAAGTGAAAAAAGGGGAATTCTATTTGAATGAAGATGGTCTACTAGACCGAAACGTCCGACGTTGACAGTAAAACAACATTGAAACAGTAAACTTGCATATTCAGATTTTGTTTTGTCTTTTCCATATTTTTCATCAAACCGTCGGATCTACATGCACATATTTGCTTATATATATATATATATATATATATAAGTGGACATGGAAGTCAGCACTTAGAGGCGACAGTCTGTTTCATGCTAGTGCAATCGTCAGGCGACTAGTGCTGTTATTTTTCTCGGCTATTTATATATAAGGGTCAGTGGTGCATTATGGGTAGTCTATTTTGGCGGTTACTTTTACCGGAAGTCGCTTATTTGTTTATTTATTTATGTCAAATTATTTTGCTTCTTTTTTTGTTTGTTATCTTATATATTTATTTTTTATTTTGATCGGTGTTTTTTGTTAACGTAGTAAAAATTTGTTTATATAGCTTATTGTTGGTAGTCTATTATGGCGGTCATTTACCGGAATTCGCTTGTTTGCTTTTAGCATGAAACAGACTGTCGCCTCTAAGTGCTGACTTCCATGTCCACTTTTATATTTACACACTATCTCTGATATTGAGCACATTATCCCATAAATATAGCACACTTTAAGACTATATTTCTTCATATATATATGTGTGTGTGTGTGTGTTACCTTGGAGCATTTCTTTGTCTTTCTTGCGTCCTCTTTACAGACAATACAACAGAAAAAAAAAGATTTCAACTGGTAAAGAGAAAGAATTATTATGATAATCAAGCAAAAGAGGTGTAATCATGGCTTATTGTCATCCAAATTGCGGAGTTTCTCTTTCAAATTCTTCTAACCATCATATCTTGTATTTCTTTGCAGCCTTTCTTTAGAAATTCATCATGTAATTTACATCATCATCTGATACAAGTCAGCCAACACTTGACTTGCTTTTATCTCTCAACTTATTGCCAGAAATTACCAACATCATGTATCCTAGATATGATTATAAAATACATATGGTAGCAAGGCGGTTTTGAGGAGTGTGGAACCACTTAATTGCTGGTGTTACCAGGTTCACTCTGACCTGGGATGATAGCACCTGTTAAGGTCCCAGCTATAGGAAATAAGTTAAAACCCAAACTTGGGTCAAAATACATTTTTATAGTAAAAATTATCTGTCTATATTTCTGAGATGAGGTATTATTTATATTATTCGGACTATTGTTCTGATCTTTGCCGCCATATTTATTACGTTTCGGCCGTTGTACACTCCAGCCTTCTTCAGGTGGTTGGAATGTCAAACTGAACCCTTTATTTTGTTCACTGGGGTAGACTGTTCTAGTTCCACGTGCCATGTTTAATGGATGTCAGTTATCAGTTATCTCCTGTTAATATTCCCTCTGAAAGTTCTCCACTGCCTTAACCAGGTATTGAACTCACACTCTTTGGGTCCTGTCAGTGGATCTAACCAATGCCTATATCCTCAAGGACACATGGCACAATGGATAAAGGCATTGGTTAGATCCAGTGACAGGATAGTCACTTAAGTCGACATCAGTTCAAGTAATTTAATGAAAAAACAAAAAAACAAAAAAAAAAAAACAACCATCTTGCCTTCAGTATGACAAGTAAGTGTCAAATTCTACAAGCCCTCTTTCCTTATGCATCATAAAAATTTCAACTGTTTCTTGGTGATTCTAAGCATCACAACTGTCCTCATGACAATTTGGATCATGCAGTAGTTTTTGTCGAGATTTCCATCGTGATGTCTTTAACAAAGGAACCTCCTATTCACAAGACTTTTTCTGATACAAACGTAGTGACTGGGAATCATTTTGTCAATTTATTCGGAGATGTCCTTTAGATTGAGATTCTTAATCTTCCTTTGAAGAATTGTACCACAGAGGTTTTTCTTCTAGAGTAAAAGCAGGCATCGATGATGCTTTTGTTTCTTCTGAAATATCAGGTTAAACCACAAAATCTCCTCCTCGGTTCACACCGGTCTGTTCTGTTCTCTAAGCAATGTTTATCCCCTTACTATCCTTCCCATTTCTTGTCTTGCCACCCATTTACATAATCTTGTTAGGTAGGTTGATCATGGCTCTCCACTACTTCCTATCCTTTGTAGCTATTAGAAATATTTCTCTTTTTACTATCCCTCCCATTCCCTGTTCTTACAATCTAAAAATATTTTTTGGCTTTAAATAATTACCTGCAAGAGGTTGATAAGCCATAAAAAACAAAATCAATCACATGCATATATACTATTTACATTGTTGCCATATTTGTCACGTTTCGGCCGTTGTACACTCCAGCCTTCTTCAGGTAGTTGGAATATCGAACTGAACTTTTTTTTTTTTTTTTTTTTTTTTTTTAATGGATGTCAGAAGAAGGTCAGAGCATACAACAGCCGAAATGTCGTGATACATATGGCAACAAAGATGAGGATGACAGTCTGGAACAATGTAAATAGTGTATATAATACTTCATCCCAGAAATATAGACAGATATATAAAAATCCTTAAAAGATTCTCATAAAGTAGACATTTTTGTTATAGTCAATATACAGAGTGGTTTCATTTCAGATTAAATATTTGAAAGTGAAACCCCTAATGCAGTAAAATTTCTATGGCAAAATAGACCTCCCCAGAGTCTCCCCATGACAAAAAGCACCTCCTGGTGTATTGTAAAAATAACTGCATTTAACTGTAAACATTTTTCCTATATTTGATTTCTGCCTGTGTAATTCTGGATTACAGTGACACAGTGGAGTAATGGATTGCAGCTTGGATTGAGGAATTGGAGAGCTTAGTTTGAACTCCAGTCAAGCTCATTACATTCACTTGTGTGCTAATACCCATATGAAATGAATGGATTCAACTCTTCTATAATAGTAGGACAGACTGGGTTCTATAGCCTTGGGTGGCAACCAGTCTAATAAAAGAAAAACTCAATTAAAAACTGTATGTAGTCCTGGCGAAGCACATACTATGCCATTAAGGAGAGGATTGTTCGCATTAACTCAAGGATCCAAACTACGGTCAATGTAAGGTCATTTTTTCCTCCCCATGCTTTTCAAACCATTTGGCTTCTATTTCAAGATTCCTTTCAACAAACAAGAGAATTTATTGAGGACATCGGTTATCTCTTCCAAATTCTCAGCACTGTAAAGCCAATAAAACATGCAAGAGTTTCTAGTACAAAATGTGGCATTCTGAGTATGACAAACTATATCTGGCAGCAAGGCCACTAATCGGGAGGAATTGAGGAGTGTCAAACCACCTCTTAATTATTGTTGATCCCAGGTCCACCCTGATCCAGGGTGGTAGCACCTGTTAGTGTCCCAGCTATAGGCAAATAGTTAACCCCCAAATTCTGGTCAAAACACTATGAAAGTATAAAAATAGATTTTTATAGTATGCAATGCAATCTGATAGGTCCTGACTTGGTGTCTCGACTGCAGTCACTTTCTCACCAACATAAAGTGGCTTCCCTCTGTCTTTTCTATAAATATTTTCATGACATCTGCTCTGACGAGCTATATTCACTGGTACCCCGACTGATGAATTTAAGCATGCTACTAGGTTGGCATCTTGGTCCCACCCTTTCACTGTCAAAACAGTTAAATGTAACCACCTAATCCAACAGCTTCTCTCGCACTTCCCAACAGTGGAACTCCCTTCCTCTTACTTCACTGATAACTATAATCTTCAAAAATTTAAATGTAAATCGACATCTGATGCCTTGATCACCATTTTTATCCTTTCCTCAACCTTCCCATACCCAGTGTTTTCCCTTACACTTTCTGTAGCCCCTTGTATACTAGTGGCACTACCACATTGCTTGGAGTGAAATGCTTAAAAAAAAAAAATTATTTTTTACCAGCAAAAAAAAGAAAAAAAAAAAGAAAAAAAAAGTAATTATTAATGCTCCCAAGAAAATTTAATTTTGGCATTAAATGACCCATAAGAAGTTGAAGTGTTGTTGATGGTGTGTGTTTTTTTTGGGGGGGGGGGGGGTAATATATTCTGAAAAATCTTGTCGGCATTAAATATGTCAAAACTAAATAAACCCAAACCTAGCACAAAACTGGTTTTAAACTGCATTCTGTCTGGTCTTCGAAAGAAAAAGAGAACCCTGGGAACTTTTGTAGATACTTGATTTGTAAAGTGGGTTTCATATGAAGAGAAAAAACAAAAAACATCATAAATCAGCCATCTAGGTATGAATAACCTTCATAATTTATTCACCTAACAAGAGAAATATCATGTTCTCCTGCTAATTGCTCATAGGTTCTGTAAAGACTTAATGAGGTCATTGCAGTCTGGGCCTGCAATGCAAACAAAATTTGTCAGTCAACATCTCTTACTTGATCTAGCTGTAAATTTATGGATTATAAAACCAGGTCACCTAAATGCAGGGGGGTAAGGAAAGGGGGAATTGAAGGTAAATTAAGTCTTTCAGTTCTTCAAAGCAGAAACATATTCAGAGATTAATCCTCTTAGAAGACAGAACAAATTTGAAGTTATATTTCATTTAAAAAAAACAAAACAAAAAAACTACATAAGGAAGAAAATTAAAGCCAATTAAAGATTAATTAAACTGGCTTGATTTTATGGCTTATAGACCCTTTGAGTTATTTAAAGCCGAAACTTTTAGCATTGGCGGAATAATTTTGGGGAAATGATTTTTTTTTTTTTCACATACAAGTTCTACTATTTAACCAATGTGTCTGGTGGGAAGAAGAGATAAAGTCATAATTTACCCAAGGAAAGAGAATGTCACAAATTCAGCTGCAATTTGAACTTAGCATTAGATATATTTCAAAAATTCGAAACAGTAGTTAATTTAACACCTGTATACATTTCACAAAAACAAGTAAGTAAACCTAATTAGCTGGTTTAGTAATATGGAAAGGTAAAATTTGCAGTTTTAATGGTAATTTTAACTGTTTCCTGATAAGGACTAATTTGGTATTTATTGACCAAGGAGTCAGTGCCGCTTTCATTTAAAATAAATTGATTTCTTTTCAGCAACTTATCAAGCCTTTGAGTTATTGAAAGCCGAAACATTTTTCAGATTGGTCGAATCATTTTTTTTTTGTTTTGTAAGTGAATATTGCATTATTAATTTTTTGGAGTTACTGTTTTTTTTTTAAATACAAATCCTATTTAACCCATATCTGGATGGAGAAAAGATGTATTCATACTAATGGGGGGGTACTAATATGACATCACATCAGGTAAGTCAACAGATAATGGGTGAGCTATAGAAAATAAGGAATATTCTCAGTTTTCATTTTCCCCCATTATGGGCATTATTATATCCATCATATAACATCTTAATACAAGTACAGAACGGAATAGCTGAAAGGAAAAGGAATTAAAAATATATTTTGTTCTCAATGAGAGTTTTTATGCCACAAAGTCATACACAAAATTATATACAAATATTTACACATGCCCTACACAGTAACTATAAGACATATATACCACACAAACAGTAAAAAAAAATGGTGAAGAGATAGAAGGTCTTGCTTGTAATCATTCCCAATGGGAATGTAAGTTGCCTGGGTTTCTGGACAAGCCATATTTAGGATTCCCAATGTAGATTTGAGCAGGCCAGATGTGTCTTCTATATCACTAGTGAGAAGATATTCCTCAGAGAGAAAACAGCAAGTTATCGGTTTTTCCCAACATGAGGACTATGAGCCAGAGAGTTTCTATATCTGGTGAAGATATATTCCCAAAGGAAAATGGTAGTATGGGCATGTGAGCTGGCTCTTTGGTAACTCGTCTGAGGCAAGCTAGATTTAGCCACAGTCTGGGACAGGCAGATATAGCCTCAGCTAGTACTAAAAAAAGTAAACACTTGTTTGACTCCTGGAAGCTAACTGATGGATGAACCATTTTTATCACTTTATGAAGTGACATCACTAAGTGGTCATCACAACTAAAGAAAGCATCCCTACAATACATTCTCCCAAGGGTATTTGCACACAAGTGAATACAAGAAACAAGGTTTTCTGATTTCTCATTACAGACTGCTGCCTATTGAACCATTCATACAGTTCCCTAATCCAAGAGAAGAGAAGAAAATGCTCTTCTGCTTTTAAGTAAAGGAAAAAAAATGTCCAAATTCTGTAACATAATAAAGGAAGACAAAAAATTTCTGTGGATATAGTTTTTTCAGGGTTTTTTTTTGTGTGTTTTTTTTTCTCAGGTTTTTTAGCCAGAGGGGCCTGGATGTTTTGTTTATACAAATCAGTATCATAAATATAATTTTCCCCATGACACTGCTATTATTTTAACTATCTTCACTCTTTGAAAATATTTAACATTTTAAAAAGTGATGATTAGAATTGGAATAAAGCCTAAAACATATGAAAGTGAATTTATACATATTTTTTGTTCTTGATAATTGTCAACAAAAATATTAAAACACTATTAGATTGGTTATTTACTAGAATAATTTTATATTCACAACATTCTAAAAACTAATGCCATATTTATAATTTACCAATTTATAAAGAAATAAATATGAAAAGAATTTTTTTTATTCATAAATTTCTAAACACTTACTAAATTATTAAAATCTATGTGAACCAACTCCATGAAAATCCTTATTTATTATTTTATAAAGTTGGAATCAGCCAATGTTTTGCCAACCACTCCAACAAATAACAATAGTGTAATATGGTACAAAGACTTTATGAAATTAAGTGCAGTCCTAGACTGGCAGAAAGGTCTCATCAATTCAGAGGTTAATTGGCTAGATGTAGCCGTAAGTTCTATGCTAAGTTTCTTTTCTCACACTTCTCACTTGTAGAACTCTTCCGGCTACATGCTTTCCTGAAAACTTTGATCTTCAAAAATTTAAATACAATGTCAACCACTATCTACTCTATTATTCTTGCTCCTTGATAAGGTTTCTCTTTTTTCTTATTCATTCACTCAGTAGTGGCTTTATTCCCTTGTTTGGGGTGATATTAAAAAGAAAAAAAAATTCTTTGAAAACAGAACTGAACTCAAAGATTTTTTTTTTTTTTTTTATAGATTTCTAGATTTTTGTTTATAAATTTCTAAATATTTTATAGATTTTTTTTTTTTTAATAAATTTAAAGATATTTTATGGATTTTTTTTTAATAAATTTAAAGATATTTTATGGATTTTTTGATATTTTATGGAATTTAATAAATTTCTGGATATTTTTTATAGATTTCTCCACAATGAAAATATTCACAGACTGAATTCTTGCCAAAAATGCTTTCTACTCCATTTTATTGCCAATTTTTTTTGTTTGTTTTGCTAGAGTTTGAGAATAAAGCAAACTCAGACAAGCTTTACAAGTATTGCAATTCTGTTGTTACCACAGATCAGCCATTTTATTTAGAAAACTTGTCCAATCACTTGAGTGATATATTTCTGGCCAGATTGTGTCGTCATATCAATAACCAAGTATTGCTATGCTTATTGTTGCTATTATTAGCAGGATAATTAAGAATAGTATATATGCATTAAAAATGCCCTTTCTCCGTTGCATGTGCCGATAGCCTAAGGGTGAGAGACTCTAACTGATGCCAAATCTGTCGAGTCTTGATCCTGGCTTGAAGCAATCGCATGTTTAGCCACACTGATGAGCTGTGATACAGCAAAACAGTGTCTGTGGATGACAGACACACCACACACACATATATATATATATATATATATATATATATATATATATATATATATATATATATACACACACACACAAAAAAAAATCTAAAACAAAACAGAGGAAAAGCCAGGATAAGAAAAAAATTATTCACTATAGCATGGTGGATCAAAAATATAACAAAAAAAAAGTGTTAACTCCTCAGAGCCAATCGAGGACAAAAACAAATATATACACAACAACTAAAAAAAATGGTGGGGTACTATCAGGGAATCAGCAGTATAAAATCAGAGAGATTACATTTAAACTCAGCCATTCTTTCTGCTTACAAAGGGAAGGCTGCTAAGACTTAATGTTTATGTGGTTTTTCACACTGCCTTTGACAGAAGTCCTTGGTATGATGATAAACTACATCCAGCAGCAAAACCTCTGATCAGGAGATTGGAAGTTGAGGGGTGTGGAACCACTTAATTGATATTTTTCCATGTCCACCCTGACCTGAGGTGGTAGCACCTGTTAGGGTCCCAGCTATGAGCAAATAGTGAACCCCCAAACAAAAACACTATGAAAGTATAAAAAAACATTTTAATAATAAAAAATGTCAGCAATACATTTTTACATAAAAAAGATCGACAATACAGTTTATCTGTAGTTGAGAGCATACAATTGCATTCAAAATATATTTAATTAAAGCCATAAAATTGTGTTCAAAATATTTAGATTTCAGCATTAAATAACCTATAGACGTGTTGATGTACCACTAAACAAAATTAACCATACAACCAAGCCTTTGACAGATATTAGATAGTTGGTTTAGGTTGGTTTATTTTGTTTTACGGCATATCAACCTCAATGGGTTATTTAATGCCGACGAGGGTTTTAAGGATAGATTCGTATGAATAGAATATGTATTCTTTGGCTTAGATTGGTTTGGTTTGTTTTACAGTATATCAACCTCAATGGGTTATTTAATACCAATAAAAAATTTTATTGCTGGTAATATTTTGTTTTGTCAAAAATCTGTTTCTAGTAATATTTTTCCTTCAAAATTGTATTACTGGTAATATTTTTTTTCAAAAAAGTATTGCTGGTAATAGTTAACTATTTGCCCATAGCTGGGACCCTAACAGGTGCTACCACACCAGGTCAGGGTGGACCTGGGAACACCAGCAATTAGAAGGTGGTTCCATGCTACTCAAAATCTCCTGATCAGAGGCCTTGCTGCTGGACGTAGTTTATCGTCTTACCCAGGACAAAGATATTAGATAGTACGTGCTGATCAATCCTAATCTACAAACTCCAATTAGTTCAACCAATATATTCAGCAACTCACATTTATAACTACAGATAACTAAAATAGAAAAATAGTAAAGAAGAATGTCTTTGCAGATGGATTTCACCATTATTGTTTGGGAAGTAAAATGAAAAACTGGAGTAGCAAAAAAATAAAAGATCTGTATATTTTGAGTGATTTTCCAAGCAAATTTAGTGCTAATTTTGCCAAATCCATTGTAACTGCAAATAAATGGAACACTTTTCTAAAAACATACAATTTGTTTTTTTTAAATTGTACAATTTTAGCATGAATATTAGATTACACATTATATATCTCCCCTACGTGTCATGTCTCTTCATGACATTAGCGATCATGTCTCCACTATTTCTTATCCTAAGTAGCTCTTAACAAATTGCTGTTTCACCTCTCCTAAACCCTGTTCTGACAACCAGTTAAACAATTGATTTCCTCTATCCTTCTTGCTTTCAATATGTCCTGTGAGTGTCAAGTTTTCCAAGTCCTCTTTCTTCTTTATGTGCCCCAGAATTTTCAACTCTTTTTGATACAAAGTATGCGCCTTTTGTTTCCATTTTATCTAAAACTGTTGTTGCTCACATGTTCAGTCCATGGTATTCTGTAGAACCATATTTCCGTTGCCTCAAGTCACTACATCTCTAAGGACATTTTCCAGCATTCACTGCCATACAGGAGGACTGATAATATGTAACAGTTCAATACTCTTCTTTGTTTCTTATGAAATATTTTCCTGTTTCTTAATACTTTGCTCAACTTTTCCCTATCTTCTTTGAATTTCAGTGTCACAGTTTCTGTCCTCTGTTAAAACACTTCCCAGATATTTAATTTGATTTTAGTATTTGTAAGTTGTATTATATATTTACATGCAAATATGTAACAAGGAAACGTCGCTGATTAGAGTCATAATAATGCATAAAAATGTTCTTTTGTAGCTTCAGGCATTGAGAAAGTTAAGACTTCTAAATGAAAGAATAAAAATATCAAGTGGAAAAAATATGAAAGAAAGTTTGGTTTAGAAATATTAACCAGAACTTATAAAATACATACGAGGAAGGTACCTGTAGGATTTGGACCGCCCCCCTCCCACGTAAGAATTTCAGTACAATATCATTTTCATTTTATACAAATTTCAGAGTAATATACTTTTAAAAAATTGAAAAATTATTAAATTTTGCATATTGGAAACTTCAACAACATTAATTTATAATTCAATATAACTTTGTCAAAATTTTTCAGTGTTGAATACAATTATATGAAAAAAAGAAGTTAATATTTATTCAAAAAAAAAAAGAATTTTAAAAAGTCAAATTAAAAAAATAATAAAAATACTCTTTAAAAAATGAATATTAAAACAAAGTATTTAAAATAACATAAATGAAGAATAGGGAAAAGAATTATTTCAAATAAAAGTTTAATACTTATTCATTTATTCAAATACTAACATTGTATGATTACTACTTACACACACACAGACACACATATGTATGTATGCTGTGACAATGTGGCAGCTGAGATTCACTGGTCTAATAAATGCTAATCTATAAAAATTACTTAAAAACAAGTTTTTCCCTAATTTCCCTAAGCATCCCTCAAAGTCATGCCTCTGAACAAATGTCCAGATTTGTCAGGTCTCAGAATTTTCCCTACCCTGCTTGGGTTTTTTTGTTTTATTTAGGACCACTCCTGATACTTTTTGATCAGACCTCGTATAGCATGATGCTAGATGTGTAAGAGGGTAATAAACCTGATGGAGTCCTAATAGTACATAAAACGCCTACCTGCAACATCTACTGTTCACATGGTATTTGGTGCTAACGACAAGTGGTAGAATTTACTAACACTACCAGTATATATTTAGTACCACAGATAACAGTGGGTGTATATTGGGGGCTCCAACCAAGTAGATGTTTACACATACACACATTGTCCAGCAAGTATTTGAAAACCTATCATTAGCCGCCAATAATGGAAGATAAACAACCAGGCTCAGAGTAATGGTCTCATGCTCCCTCCTTGAATCTAAGATACAGGGCCCCACTAACTCAATTATCATAAGCTAGTATTCATATAAAATACAAATTTCATTGTAATCGAATTATGTACAATAATGGATCATATGTAATATAGATGAACAATTCAACTAGAAAAATTGAAAATAAATACAATGTATCTAAATCGAGACATGTCAAATCGATCATTACTTCTTAAATAAGTCAACAATATCTTTGAAAACATTTCATACCTTAATAGTCAGTTGTGCTTAGTTTAATTTTTAACATGCACTATATATATATATATATATATATATACATATACATACACAAGGTGAAAGAATAAAAATGCCAAGTGGAAATAAACTATAGCAGATGAGTTAATCAAAATGGAACCTGATGGATGAAAGTTTGATTTAAAAATATTAATCAGAACCTATAAAATGTCTAGAAAGGCATCAGTGGAATTTGAACTCAAAATCAACCCAGGAGGAGGATCTTCCCTGCTCTACCTCTCATACCCAAGGACATTATGGTTACAAGATTAATGTGTTTACCAAAATTCTGTAAAATCCAGACAAATTTGGGAGATGCTTATTTAGCATCCAACCAAAATGTTGGGTCCTAGATACTTTAAAAGCTTGGATCACATGCAGCAGTAATAAGTTCTTTGTTTGGGAGATAGTATCCATCAACGTCATACACTGGGTGAAAAAAAATCTATATAAACCAAAGCATACAGTTGCATCGTTATTTCATGAATGATTGGCCAGGAGACAACACATCCATTTTACATAATTTCTTGCTGAAAGAGAGCGTTGTGGCTCTATCTTTTTCTTCTCGGGACAAAAGAAATACCAACTCAAAAAACACATATGTCTAATAACATCAGTTAGTCCTTTCGCCATACCACAAGATCTTGGTAGAAAACCAAAACAAGAGTGATTGTAACCTTTTTGAACAGCCTACGATATTAAAATGTTGGTGATTATTAGAGAGTTTATTTTACTTATCTGCTAATAAACTGTTCACCTTTTAAGAAAGGTTCCAGGAAACCAAAAAGCCATGGCTCGCCAAGTTGTACAAAAGAATGCTTTAAACAAAATCTCCATGGGTACACAACAAATCAACAACAGATGATCTTATCTGAGGACCACTGGTGGGTGGAAACCTCATATGGACAAAAAACGCCTACCTACAACATATACTGTTCACATGGTATTTGATACTAACGACAAGTGGTAGAATTTACTAACACTACCAGTATATATTTAGTACCACAGATAACAGTGGGTGTATATTGGGTGCCCCAACCAAGTGGATGTGTACGTACACACACACACTTCCACCAGGTATTTGAAAACCTATCATTAGTGGCCAATAATGGAAGATGTAATATACAACCAGTGCCAGAGTAATGGTCTTGTGCTCCCTCCCTGAATCTATGATACAGGACCCCACTAACTCAATTATTATAAGGTAATATTCATATAGAATACAAATTTCATTGTAATCTAATTATGTACAATAATGGATCATATGTAATATATATATATATATATATATATATATATGAACAATTCAAGTAGAAAAATTGAAAATAAATACAATGCATCTAAATACAAATTAGAAACCTGTCATAATAGATTATTCCATCAACAATATCTTTGAAGACTTTTTACCCCTTAATAGTCAGTTGTGCTTAGTTTAATTTTTAACATGCACACACACACACACATATATATATATATTTTCAATTAATAAATAATACAGCTTAATTAATATTGTAAAATAGTCATTCAAAGAATAAAATCAATAAAGTTATGTAATTAATGTCAAATTCACTTTGCTAACAGATTAAAAAGACATTAATTTACTGACCAATTGCTGAACAACGCGAGCCTGGTTTTTATTAATTGTACAATGGATCAGATGTTTGGTCAATAATATTCATAAGTACTTTTGGTGAAAACATTCAACATCTTCAGGCATCTTCTTAATCTGTTAAGTGAATTCGCTATTAACTTTGATTTATTTTTTAAATGACTTTTTTTACAATAGTATATTATATATATATGGATAAAATAACTGAAAAAAAAAAAAAAAAATAATATGGGTGTTTTTTTGCAAAAGTATTTATGTTTTTATATATATTTAATATTTCAGACCACCTCGGTCCTTCCTCAGAAATGAATTGAATTACTGTATTTGGGAGTTTATACAGTAATACAATTAATTTCTGAGGAAGGACCGAGGTGGTTTGAAATATTAAATATATATAAAAACATAAATAAATACTTTCGCAAAAAACACCCAATTTTTTTTTTTCAGTTATTTTATCCATATATTATATACACATCAAGAAAGTATATGTGGCTTCTCATTATGATATATATATATATATTAAAATTTGATAAGATAGTGAGTCACAAAGCAATTAGACTTGCCCTTTCCAGTCTTTGGTTTGAAAGGTAGTACGCATAGGCCCTGTATACAACCAGATATCAAACTAGTTGTGGGTAAAAAATTCTAGGGCTCAACGGAGAAACAATGAAGATACAGGGATGCTTAGAGTTAAATTTTTTGTGATGTATATTTAGAGGCATGATTTAACTCACTTTATTCAGCTTTCTGCAGATTTTGTTTTTAATCACTATTGTCTTTAAATATCCTACATTGCAATAGCAGTAGGTCTGTTAGGAAAGAAGAAATGTATGATCCTGGACATAAATTTACCGTGAAGGACTAAGAAATTGGTATATTTTCAATATATTCTCACCTTAATAAATTACTCTTCTAATTAAAAGATATTATTTTTTTTACCACCCCTTCACATCTTCAACAGAAAATTATATTTCTGCTATGTTGGCTTCCAGCAGCATAGGAGCACATCAATAGAGACTTCATCTTCTCATCCAACAGAAAACCACCTTTTAAGCTTTGATGCCACTGAATGTCTAGATCTAATAGAAGAACTGAACTGCTGAACAACGGATCTCCTAATCGGTGTCTGACCCTGTGGTGCAGCCACCTTAACAACATTGAATGCAGGCCCTCTCCGAGCCCTAAAAATCCCCCACACCCCCGGCTGCATTGATTGTTATACATGTTTAATGTAGTTTGAATGTAGAAATCCGACATAATATCTAGTAGCAGCTATTCAGGAATTCTTAAGGTCTTCCATATCAGAGGTTGGCAGTGGATATTCACAGAGAGAGTAGGAAAGCGTAGTTCTTCAAGTCTTTCATCTGACAGGTGAGCAGTAGGTATTCGGAGAAAACAAAATGGCCGCCTTTATACACATCGGATTGAATATTCCAAGTCTTCCGATTGGTTAACTTTCTCTTGGTAAACTATAAAATGAGTCAGCTCATTTTGGTTGGCTCACTAGTAAACAGCGGTACACAAAAATTGTAACATTGATGCCTGTCCATTCTGGTCCTGTGTAAATCGTCTCCAAACAGCTGTTGGTCACTGTAGAGTCAACCTTCAGAAATGGGGATGTGCCACATGTTAATACCAACTGCCAATGTGGGCAATCACAAACTATGTAACATCTAGTTCACTTCAATCTTGAAGATTCTTGCACACTTAACGATTTTGAAACCTTAACACCTCATGCAATGCTTTGTATGCAATACTGGACCAGTGTGATGTAGTGACTTGGTAAGATGATAGCACTATATCGGTCCAGAAAGTTGTACATATCTGGTGAGAACCTCAATGCAGAAACATTTTAAATGTCACTGAGTACGACCAGGAGGAAACAAGAGTCCCAAGCTATTTCATCTCCTAGATTATATTGTGTGTATACAAGCACAGATGTAAAGAGATGGGCACTGATCATTCAAGCATTTCATACCACATCTCAATACATATACAAATAGAAAACGGCATTCTTGCTTGCCCTCCAGAGGCCAACTCACTGATAATGTAGAGGGAGGGGCTTCTGCCGATAAAATAGATATGAATAATTGGGATAAGAATGATCTTGGAAAGAAAAATCAAAATCTACTACCACATGTTCTAAAAAAGACTCAAAATTAACATTTCAAAAAGAAAACAAAGAAAAAATGAAACATTGATCTGGGATTGAAATGAAAGCAGTGATGGCATCTACTCTGAATCCATCATAAAGATTCAAGATGACGAATTAGTAAATACTAAAGACTTCAAATACCTTGGCATATGGATCAACTCTAACAAATTTAGTATAGGAAATGGAACAGGGAATAGGCTGTACTAAGAGTAGTTTTGCCCAATACCACAGGTTGTTACAAAACCAAAACATTAGCCTGAAAATTCTAATCTTAAGTGTGCTGTGAAATATTATCATGGCATACATATATATATTTGTGGAAATAGTAATGGTAAAGCATTAGTATTTGAATAAATGAATTAGTATTAAACTTTTTTTTCAAATAATTCTTTTCCCTATTCTTCAATTATGTTATTTTAAATATATTGTTTTAATATTCATTTTTTTAATTTGACTTTTTAAATCTTTCCTTTATTTGAATAAATGAATATTAACCTTTCTTTAATCTATGGTTTTATTTCATAACATTGAAATGTTTACCCTTTAAAAATGTTGCTAAGTGTGCCGTGATATTTTCATTTGCTCCTAGGTGTGCCGTTGCTTAAAAAGGTTGAGAAAACACTGCCCTATTCAATGCCTTTTACATATACAAGCACAGACGTGAAGAGATGGGCACTGGTCCTGTAAGCATCCAATAACACAAACGAATCAACTAATAGACGACAACAATCCACTTTCTCACCAGAGATGATGAGGGGGGAGCTATGACAATGACAATTTTGATAAGAATGATCTAGAACAAAAAACAACAACACCCCCTCACCAAGAAATAGCACAGTTAACTGGAATTAGAATAAAAGAAGTGACGCCACCCACCCTGAATCCATCATAAAATTCAGGATGTGGAATTAGTAAATACAAAACACTTTAAATACCGACAAGGAGGAAATGAGAGCCTTGATCTATTTAATCTGTTCGTAGATTATGTCCTGCAGATTTACAGACACAGATGTGATGAGATAGGCACTGACCATTTAAGCATTCCATACTGCATCTCAAATGAGTATCAATAGAAATCAATGATCCTGCTGTCCCTCTTGAGGCTAATGTACTGATGATGAACGAGCTATGCTGATGACATAAGTATTCATAATTGGGATAAGAATAATCTGGAACAGAAAAATCAACATCTATGTTCTTAAATAGCCTAGTCAGGTCGAGACTTTCATATGGAATTCATGCATGCTGCCAAACTCTTTCAGAAACATCTAAACTGTCAACTGTATACAACCGCTTTCTCAGACTAATGGTTAAAAATAGATTCAAGCAAATGAAGCCTGTAGGTCTTGGCAAGGACCATCCTTCTTCAAACCTTGCCGATTGGCGCTACAGAATCACAAAGCAGAAAATCTACCAAATAAACAGAAACCACATTACTAGAAGAATTCCAATGGCAGCAACAACTGAAATGGATAGCACATGTAACTTGAAGAGAAAATAATGGCATAATTCAGATGTTAACATTCCACACTACTTCAAAGAAAAATTTAGGAAGGAAGCCTCCATCAATGCTGGAAAGAGGAATAACATTCAACTTGGGAAATCTATTTTCCTGAAAAATTGTTTTAATAGAAAAATTTTTATAAATTTCAACCAAGAGTAGCACTTGTTGCTCAGTCCATAAATGTTCACTGTTTCCTTCTAAGGAAACAGCTTATATTACTATTACATATCTAAGATTCCACCAATAAAACTTAGTGTTATAAAGTTCATATAACACTCCTAGTTGCTGATTATTAAGACCGTAAGGAAAACATTGAAACAAAAGTTTGATCAAAAAAAAAAAAAAAAAAAAAAAAGATTTTATCATGAGAATGCGGATTGAGAATACAGTAGTTCAGTGCGACAAGCGGACAACTGAAAAGCAATATGACTGTGACCCACTTTTCACTCCTGCTCCATGAGCAACTGTTCTACTTATAGTAGATGGACAAGTGTGCTTCAATAATAAGTGTAAAGAAAGTTAGTCAATCTTTCTACATAACAATTCGTCTGAAGAAGTCCTTTTGAAGGCAGAAACATACAACAAAGCTTTTTCCATTTTGTTATATATTATGGAGGAGATGGAACTCCCAATTTGTCATAAAAGGAAAACTCTGAATTCAAACCCCTGCTGCCTTGTAAGTTTTCCTTGGCTGGAAAAAGACGAGAAGGCAGCAACTCTAATGTAACAGCCTCAAGCAAAGGTGGAGTCACAGATTATTTGACTTTTGCTCTTTAGTCTTTGTAATGTTGAAAAAAAAAAAAAAAAAAAAAAAAACTGTTGAATAAAATTTTTGCACTGGAATTTCTATCACATACAAATTTAACATGTTAGTCATACTTGATTAATCAGTCAACAGTTATCTTATGGGCGTGCCTCCAAAATTCTATATGACCAGAGCCTGACTTACCTTTAATACAATCAGGGATAAAATGGCTGGTGACATTCAATACCTCAAAAGCCAAACCCGTAATGTTTTGTCATCATTGAACTGACCCTGAATTTTCACCTATCACAATGAACAGATGTTTTCTCATGGAGGCCCCTTTGCCTTGAATGCTTATTGGGACTCAAGTTCTTCCCAGACTGCTCCTGTTATGTTCCGTCATCACAAGTGTCAGATTTGACCAAAAAAAATGGAGCACTGCTGCCACATCTGGACTGAAGTTGCCCAATCCTCACTTTCCAGTCTTGACAGAGTTCGAAAGCATTCACACAGCCTTGTGGGTGAGGAATTGTTTTCCACACTACAAGTCCTTTTCTACAGATATAAAAATTGTTAGCTTTGTGCCACTCTGTTGCTATTTTTATGGCAGATGTTCAGGTGGATGACATTCCTTGGTTCCACCTACCCAGAACCTTCATAGGTAGAGGCGATCATGCCATGTGCATAGAGTCAATTTGTTTTCATCTTTCATTTGTAAAAAGGAAGTTCCTTTCAGATTCTTCCCCAGACTGAAACAAACTCCAAAGAGGATGCTTCCCCAATCACTACAATTTTAATCCCTTCATAGTCAGGGGTCAACCATTATCCTACATATGCTCATAACATATAGCTCTTGCTCCCATCTTGTACACTCTTAACATTTGGTAACCTTCTACCTTGTGTGGCTGGCTCTTGGGCCTTGTATTGGGTGAATAGTCATAAAAAAAGATA
>OZ038516.1:3325000-3345000 GCA_964036315.1 Acanthosepion esculentum | reverse complement strand
CAGGGTGGAACTAGTAACAGTAATCATTTGACTCACTCAGTTTGTGAGTCAGTGATTGGGCTTAATTTGATTAAAACCCTGGTTGCACTTCTGAATATGTTGACAGAGCATTTAGGGTGCTTCGCAGGGCTCAGTTAGTTAAACATTTATGGATTTTAGAAGCTGTTTACATAGACAATCATTGACTGACTTTGTGCAGAGGCAGAAAGAGAACTTTCTGTGTCACGTCGGTGGGTCAGGAGTAATTTTTTTATGTTTTATAGTACTCACTAAGAACTTATTTACACAAATTTGTTTCTAGTAATAAATTTATTTTAGTTGTGGCTCCTTATTTACTTATTTTACCTTCCATGTCTACATTTTTCAGTCTCGTCATTTTGATGGTCATTCCAACAAATCTTTCTGAACAAGCGTATGATGAAAAAGTTCTGGTTATTTTCAAACTCCTATATTGAGCGCTGTTGAATGACAAGCTACTTCTAAAAACAACAGCCACCTGCGTAAATGCGAAGCTCTTCAGTAAAATGAATAGAGCACTATGGCTGCTTGGCTTTTGTTTACGTTTGTAAAAACAATACACTAGATTTGGCTGACTCATTCTGTTGAGTGAAGATAGCTCAGTGGTAGAAGCTGACTGACACAAAAAAAAAAAAAAAGAAAAAAATGATTGGGTTTCGATCTGGGCTTGAGGCATTCGGTGCCTAGTTGCACTGAGGAGCTGTGATAAAGTGAAACAGTACCATTTGCGAATGACATTTTATATATATATATATATATATATATATATATATATATATATATATATATTACACACACACACACACACGTTATTTAATAAGTAAAAATATGCAGTAATGGGTAGGAAATGAACAGTCAGGAGATAAAAGTGGTTAATGTTTTATAGCAGATCAACTATTATTTACAAGAAAGGTGTCTCCATCAGCCAGCCACTAAATGTTTTGTGCATATGTTAGTACACCTCAAACTAAGTAGTGGCTGGCTGATGGAGACACCTTCCTTGTATATACACACGAGTGTTGATACCTATGTCCATACTGATTATATTTGCATACCTTTTGTCTCCGATATCGAGCACCTTTCTCTCATAAATATAGCGTACATTAAAAACTGTATTACATGGTTGGATCAATAAATCTGTAACCTTACTTTTTTTTTTTTTAACTCAATTTGGATCTGAAATTTACACTGTATAGTTTTTTTTGTTTGATATTATTACTACTCTCACTGAATTAAGTGCATTAACAAGAAAGGAGATTGTGTTGGAAATAAATATTTGTAATGTAAAATGAATATTTTTTTTCTTTTTCATCATAAGGTTGCAGATAATGTGTTTGTAATCCACACTCATACACACGAAGTAATTAATGCAGACATTCTGGAATCTCTCAACTCATGACTGTTTACAGAATCCAAAATTTCCTGCCCCCTCCAAACCGAGCTGACATTATTGATACAAATAGACACTCACTCTCAAAAGTGAGCCCTATTTCAATATATTTCCCCATTAACTGGAGACTAAAATGTCGTATTTGGTTTTTCCACGAAGACATATTTTGACATCCCAAAAATGCTAGAGAAAAATATCTTTTCCCCTTTTTCTTTAAATCTGAAATATTTTTCTTTTCAACCAACGTCTGCAAAACAGAATTCTCAGACAGCACCCGATACAACGACAAGACCAGTTTTTATTTTTTATTTATTTTATAATTCCATCGTCTTCTTACCTTTCAAATCAAATTGTTAAAAAATATTTTAAACATGATTCTAAAAAATGATGATTTTGTGACGGTCCAAATTTTGTTTGGTTTACTTTATTTTTAAGCTTCAAAAATAGACAGCAAAACGAAATTTGAATCTAGACTCAAAATAAATGCAATAGCAGCAGCTGTACTTTTTTCTAAGCCCTACCCTAGGAAGAAGAAGAGTACCTTGTCTTTAGGTAGACACACCCAAAGTACGTTACAATTGCTTACGTTATTTTTTTATTTTGGTTTTCAACTAAAAGAGAAAATTGTCAAGTCTTAAGCTTTAAGACAAAAGAAAGAATAATGAATTACGCAAAGAATTCTTTTTTAAGATATAGACAATTTTGTACTTATAGTCAATAAATTAGTACAAAAATTCTAAAAACGGAGGATTATCACATGAATATAGGATTTTTTTTTAATAAAACAAGATAAAAATTAAAGAAAAGGACAACGAGGTAAACAAAGGATTTTTTTTCAAAATTGAACTCGGTTCAAAACAACAAAAAAATGTGAATAAAAAGAATTGAATCACAATGAATAAAGTAATTTGCAACATCCTAAGCGATTTTTTAGATCACTCGACACAAATGACAATGAAATCGATTGAAAGAATTAAAAATTATTCAACACTTGTCTATTTCTCATTCATTTCACTTTTCTTTTTTTTTTTAACTTTGAAGGGACAGTAAACAAAAAAGAATTTTAAAATTAATCTGTTTTTACACCCAAGAAAATTAAACAATGAATGTTTTTTTCTATTATTACATAACGACATAAATGTTTACCAAGGTATTTGTAACTTAATTATTTATCAGTACTAAAGTTAAAGAGTAAAGATAAAATTACTAGTTGAATAAGAAAACAAATATTAAAAAGACTAAGTAAAGGTTTTATTAAATTTAAAAAAGGGAAAATTCGGATAGTAATATACTTTTACATTGAACATTTAATCACGTTTTCTCAAGATCAACGGAATTTATCTAAAAAGGAAAAAGATCTGAAAAGTATTTGGGATATAATTATAATTAATTCATAATTGTTATTATTTGAATTTTATAATTTTTTTTTTCAAAGTTAGATTAACACGGAAGTAATAAAAACCTAAATTTGATGATGAAAAAATAAATAAATAAAATAATAAAGAAATTACAATACATTATTTATGAAATCCTACGTGCCATATTTTCAAACAAAAATTATAATTTTAAAGACTGGAAATAATTATCAAAAATCTTAATTTATAAATTAAAATTTATTCGTTCGTTTTAATGAAGTAATTATTTTTTTAAGCATTTGTCATCATTGCTCTTGATTTGGGTTTTTGAGACAAGTGCTTTCTAATTAACTGAAACTTAAGCTAAGCGGCTATTTAGTTGTTAAAAATAATAGGATAATTTAATTAGATAAAGATTAATTTCTTGACGTCTAACAGCAGAATAACTAAGAGACATATGAATAATTAGACCATATTGACATTTGAAGCAACTGTGGGTATTGAAAAAATATATATAGACGAGAGAGAGCAACAAACGAGGAAAGATTTGTTTTCTTGTGCAAGAAAAATCTAGTAAAAAAAAAACAACAAAAAAAACAAACATTTTTAATTTATAAAGCGATCTCATTTTGTTTTCATTTCCAGGTTAAGAGTTTTTTTTGTAGAGTTAATATTTTGAAATTGATTTATCCCCTCCTCCCGTATTATACTTTCTCATCGCCCCGACAAAACACTAACAGCAAAAATCGAGTCACGACTACTACTAGGTTCCGTTTCTCTTTGTAGACCGACTAACCTTCGTGGAAAAAAAAAATCAAGTTTCAACTATATTTGCCACTGAAATCATGAATACTTTCTTTTTTTTATTTAGATTTTACAATTCTCAAATTAGAAAAAATAAAATGAAACATACAAGCTTCCAATGCAAAAAAAAAAAAAGAAAAGAAAAAAAAGGTTGTTTCCTTCCTTTAAGGTTCGATCTTAAACCAACAGATAAACACATTTTACCAACTGAGCTAACCTAAAATAAATTTTAAGTCACAATTGATTGTAATTAAAAGCCCTGAAAAATCGTGTCTTACATCCCAATTTACAAACGGAGATACATTTTTTTTTTTGCTTAACATTTCTAACGTGGGTTGATAAGGAAAACCCCTACTACATACCCGTACCCGGCGGGAGCCCCTACCCATCATTTTAGTTAGTTACTGTTTTTTTTTTGTTTTTTTTTAAGTCTTCAGTAACATAGTTATCCACGATTTTACAAGTACAAGGTTGATCATAAATGAATAAAGAAGTCAATCATATTCCATTTACTCGAAGACTAGAATCAGTTGGTTAAGAAGATTAAGAAAAACATTTACCAAATGAGCCACAACCTCAGCAAGCAATTGACTCTAAGAATTAATTAATTAAATTAACAAAATTTAAAAGTAATTATGATTATCTTTGAAATACGTTTTTAATAAAAAAAAAAGCACTAAAATAAAGTTTTATAAACCTGAATACGAACTAATTAAAAAAAAAAAAAAAAGAAAAGTTTTTTTTTTTTTAATTACTAAAGATGATCAATTTTCAACAAACTAAAAAAAAAAAAAAAAAAGTGGGTAGGTACCTACTACTTGGACATCATGCAAAATTTTACTAAAAAGTATCGCAAAACAAAACATGTTTTTACTTTACAAATTTGATATTAAAACAAAAATGGTTTCAAATATTTTCTTCTCTGGTATAAATATTTTCGATGGTAATTTCAAGTACTTTTGGTAAGAAGAAAAAAAAGTAACGTGTTTACCTGATGAGCCACGTTACCTTATTGTAGTAGGTAGACACAGGCAATAACACAAACTTGAAAATATTTTTTTTTTTTTTTTTTTCCCCCAATGAACAGGTAAAGTTGATAAAACATTTAAAACGAGTATTTTTTTCATAGATCTCGTCACATGTCTAAGTGTGGGGGGGTTGAAACCATCTGCGGTAAAATCAGATTATATAAATTAAAGTCGACAATCAACAAGAATCGATGTGTCGAAAATTTGTCTTGAAGAAGTCGAGGAGGAGGAAGACCGTTTATTAAAAAGTGAACAAAAATTCTTACGTTGCCATAACAGATTTGATATCTGTCGAAATGTGTGTGTGTGTGTGTTTGTGTATGCTAAAAAGATAAAAACAAAATGCTATCCTACAAGGAAAAAATATTTTTAGCTAACGTTAAGATTAAGAAGAAGCATTTATTTTAAACAATTTTCTTATTCCATATCCCAAAGAGGAAAATTCATCTTAGGTTCATTTAGTTAGAGTGTGTGTGTGTGGGGGGGGGGGGTGATCAATTTAGAAAACCTTTCAAAATCAACTTCATAAAATAAATTTATTATTGATTCTAATATTTTATTTTCGTTTTGGTTTTTAAATCTAGACAGACGAAAAAAAAAATTAAAAAAGCAAAAAAAAAAAAAAAATATATACACGACTACTAACTTTCTTGGATTAAGCAGGTGCTTCTTGTGTCAGACTGATTATTCAAAAATACATTTCGGGTTTATTTTCAGAGTTAAATTACCAGATTGCAGACAAATATGAACATTTCGATCTTCTGTTCATCGATATTTGGAAATATTCAAGCATAAAACAGGACAGGATTTACGAGGAGAGAGAGAGAAAGAACCAACAACAAGCCAATAGAACTGAAGATAGAAACGGTGAAAACTGAAAACAAATGACGCAGAAGACACAGAATTCGGCATTAAAAGCCACAGACATTCATAGAAATAATAAACAGAAAAGAAAGAGGAAATAAAAAGAATTCGTTTTTAAAAATAGTTTCTCGGAATGGTAGGATTAAAAAATCCATAAAATCGAGTCCTTTTTTGTGAATCAGTATGGTCATAAAGAGGGGGATCTTATCAGCATTTCAGTTTCGAATGTAAAAAAAAAATCAAGATATAATTAAAAAAAGTATTTTAAGATTTTAAAATCGGATAGCATTTTAAATAGATTTCTTTTTTTAATCAGATTCTAGCAAAAAACATTTTTTTCTTCAACAAAAACAATGAGAGAAAGATAGGTCATATTTTCTTTTTACGTCTTCCTACCCCACGATCATTTTCAACCCAGATTTCGACAGAAAACACAACGGTCCCACCTGACCCAGACATTCGGTAAATGTCCTTGAATGTCCAACGGAGGCAAGTGATTTACCTTGAGCGTGTTAGATTGTTGGATCTTTTCGGCAGTATCGAAAATCTCTTCCTGTTGTGAACTGACTCTGACATTTCGGGCCGCCATCTTCCACGCAGCGCACCTCACTGCTTTTCAACAGAAAATGAGGCGAAAAAAAAAAAAAAAGAAAGGAAGGAAGGAAAAAAAGAAGCGGAAAGATAAACGAATGAAAGACCAATGCAGTCACTTCGTAAAGTAGTTGTGGTGGTCGGATGTCGAGGAAAAGTAGTAGTCGTCGAAGCAGCAACAACTACAACAACGGGCGGGTGGGCAAGGCAGACAGCAGCAGCAACTTCTGGGGGTGGGGATCAGTTCAGTCTATGTGCGTGTCTGTATGAGTAAATGTTGCGATCATTTGGCACATGGCTCCAATTTTTGAGCGATTTTGTTCTCAGTATCATTACATAATCTAATTTACAAAAAAAAAAAACAACTCTTCTGTTTGGAGTCAGGCACAAGGCTAATTTTTTTCAGTCATTATCGTCCCATTTTCGTTTTCTGCATGAATTTTTTTTCTTTATTCGTGACTGATACATACTTTTCAGGCCATTTTTTTCTGGAGTTTTCACGATGGATTTTGAACACTCCTTCCCTAATATTGGGAAATCAAGTTTGGTACAAGGCTGCATTTCTGGAGTAGTTGATTGATCTCGGACGTCTGAGATCAACACGTTTTAAACCACTTGCAGAATGAGATTAATGAACCAGGAAAACTAACACAAGACACAAGGTTTCATTTACGACGGAGCCCTTTCAGAGGCTCAAATGAAGAATTTGACTTTATGTAATCCAGGGAATAATTTTTTTTTAAATATATTACTTCGGTGTATATCTGTATTTTTTATTCGATACATAGGGGAGTTTGTTTGTTTTTTGTTGTTTTTGTTTTTTAACCGAGTCTGAAAGCTACAATCTTGGAGTATGCAATGCAGATTGAACACCTTGTTGAACGTAACTGTTGCAAACTATGATAGTAATTTTTACTAAGCATACCTTAGTTGTGGCACAAAACCGAGATTAAGGTGCACCCAGTAAGGATCGAACTCACTACCTACTCTGACATAATTGTTCTCTAGCGAGGCAAGTTTGCACACCCGTCAAAGTGCCCAGCCGTCGCCCTATGATCATAAACATTTTTTTTTTGTATCAATATTTTCTTTCCCCCAAAAAAATAAATCTGGGAAAAAAAGTATTGTTTTGTTAATAAAGGGTTTGTTTCACATGAAACGTGTATCCGTGGCACCAGAAGAGGATCGGGAAGTAAAGCCCCACCCCTCCCCCAATTCCTCACACTTTTCCTGGAACTGAAAACTAAACAGACGAACTTAGTGATGTATCATTTATATAAAAAAAAATTATTACTGCTATTATTTTTTTTTTAAATAACACTTCATCATTGTCGATTTTTTTCTTTTCGAAACATTGACTTAGTAATTTAAAATTCTTTCTTTATTCTTTCTAGGTACTTCCACTGACTCGCTAAAAATGAACATGCCATAGTGAAAAAATGTCCCCCCCCCCCAACTTAATAAAAACAAAGTTTTATCGTCAAAAACAAAAAAGGGAGACTTTTTAAAATAATAACGAACATTTTGACGCTTTTTTAATTAAAAAAAAAACCTTTAGGTATCATGATTTTTATGGAGGCATCTAATTAAGAAAGACAAAAGGATTTTTTGATATATTTTTTTTATCCTATTTTTAGAAAATTCGAAATTTTGGTTGGAAATCTTTGTTTTCTTGCGTCAGCGGGGTAACCAAAAAGATTAGGAAATTCTAGCGTCTTTTTGCGTTGAAAAACATTGTTTTCGAAATTCTTGCAAAAATCAAATAATTGTCGGATTTTAATGAAACTTTCAGGACTTATTCTGCACAAATGAATTTAAAAATCATTTTAGAAATAAGAAGACATGGGAATCGTCTCGAAGATCTAATTATTAAATAATTTAATAATTAGATCTTCGAGACGATTCCCATATGCCTTCTTATTTCTAAAATAATTCAATTCATTTTTTTGCGTTTGTACTTACTTTCTGAAACTTCCAGAAAATAAGTACAAACGCAAAAAATGTGTACGTAAATTAATTTAAAATCAAAACAAAATATATTTACACTGAGTAATAGATCTTTAAAAAAATGTTCATTTTATTTTTTATAAGAGGATCAAATAAAAAATATAGAATCAAGAATCTTTAAAATTTAATATCTGATGTAGCAACCGTTATGTTAGCACTTCCCACCCCCATACAGACTATTTTCTGGCGCCTTACTTAACATTTAGCACTCAGTATGTAAGTTTTTTCACTAAGCAAAAGATTTTTGTCCTGTCATTGCAGGCGACTCTGATTGACAAACAATAGTCAGTAGTAGACAAAAGGAAAACTTATCTGAGCCGATGATATTTTGCTCCTTGGGTAAACGGTAATGATATTTTGCTCCTTGGGTAAACGGTAATAATGGCACAGATAATAAATGGCGCGGTAAAATTTTGCCGGTAAAAATGACTTGGTCACAACATAAGGTTCTAGTTATTAAATTCTTTTTTTTAAAGGTTGATAAAACGGTGTGTTCATGTTTAAACATATTTGATTTAAAAATTGTTTTTCATAATTTTTGTTTCGTACTGGTGAGCTATCTGTTGGCACCTTTTAATTTGCGTATATTGGTGAACTTTTATCAAGTTTTAGATGTGGTATTTTTTTTTTTTTAGAATATTTTATTAATTGTTTTCTTTTTTTCTTCAGACTGCTAAATGAGTCTTTGGAATAGTATATTTAATATTTTTACACATCTGTATTTGTGAAAAAGTTGGAAAATTAATTTTAAAAGTTCCGGCAGGTAACCCACAAATACCTAAATTTTAAAAAACGTATAATAAATTTATACTAAAAAATGGCGGTAAAACAATTCTACGTTTTTGAAAATCTTATATGATATATTTTTTAAAAAAAAGAAAAAGAAAAGAAAAAAGAAAACAACCTTTTTAGTTTTTACCAACAGTGTACTATAAATTTATTTTTTCCTATTTTTTCATTTGTGCTATTTTTATCAGAGCCATTTATTACCTAAAAATTCATTTGCCTTCACAAAGCCCCTCAGACGGTGAAACGCTTCACTTAGTTAAAAAAAAAAAGTTTTCCTTGTTTTGTCTTTTTTTTTATTCATATTGTCCTTTTATACTCCATCTGAGATTTTTACTATGTTTAAAAAAAATTTGAAGTTGTGTTACTGTTATCTCCTATGACAACAGGAAAAAGAACTTTGACTGAAATTGAGAATTGGGCTAAACAGTGGGGGCAGCAAACTAAAGGTTATGGTTATGAAATAAAAGATTTTCCAACACGAAGGAAAAAATATCCATCTCAAATAAATCCGACACCATTCAAAATCCTAAATTTCTCCAGCGAAACTAATTCTATCTTGGTTAGCTGCTCTTGTTCCGTGTGCGAATCAACACGTTCTTTGTTTATGGGTTTTTAAACGTGTGCAGGTGACATAGGTTATATATACACGGTAAATGGAATTAGCAGGCCGAGTTCAAATCCCAGCGGAGGCTGTTGAGTTCACTTTGTACTCATTTTCTTGGTTAAATCAGGAATCTATCTTTTCTTCTCTTCATCTCTTCAAAGTCAAGTAGTTCATACTAGTAGATAAAATAGCCTTGGATGACAACCAATCTCTAGAGAGTCTAGATTAGAACAACGTTTCTCAAAATTTTTACCCTTGCGTAACACTTAAAATAAATTACATGTCTCAAGGAACCCCTGCGCAAAAACAAAATTATATACCATATCTTTCTCATTTTATTTTCATCGTAGTTCTCGTGGTAAATATCGTAGTAGATATTTTTGAATAACTGGTTTAAGGAAAAATTACTTTGTCATTTTTTCGGTAATGCTGAAAATAAAATTCATAATGTTCGTTTATAATACTTCACCAGGGAGTTTTCATTCAAACAAAAAATTGTAAACTCAAACGTAAAAACTAAACAGAAGTCACCAATATCATACCTAACGAAAACCGATAATTGCTGCATCAGTTTGTTTTGTTTTTTATCCCTTATAGTATATTATTAATAATGTATTTTTTATAACATAATAGGTTGGATAGGATGATGTTTATATTACAATAATAATCAAGAATATATTGTGTGTGTTTATCACGTATATGAAATTAAATAAAAAGTTAAAAGTGCATTAGCTTATCTCACCTGTTCTCGAGGAACCTTAGGGTTCCGGGGAACCCCGGTTGAGAAACGCTGCTCTAGAAGAAAGATAACTATGGTCTGGATTCAAAACCGTAAATATAGAAAGCAGCAGGAAGTCCCTATTTTTTCCAACAAAAGTTATGTCAATTTACAGTTAAAGAAAAAGAAACTGGAGAGTATTGCCATTGACCATCTACATGTTGAAGGGACATGACATAAAATAATTTACTTAATGTTACAGAAACATGTAACTGTCTCGATCATGAAGCAGACCCATCCTTTCTGTGTGTGCGTATGAGCTTTCAAAAATCAGAATTTCCTCTCCTTGCTTTTTTTTTTTACTGTTATGCGACACTCAGTGAGAATCGAAATCACTGTAAGAGACAAATTTCACTTATTCATAATAATAATAATATTATTTAATACAACGGGCTTAATCAGTAGATATTCCATTTCCATCTGTCCATCTATAAAATCCTCTGACTACTGTTAGTACGTCCGTCTCTCTCTATAGTCATACATTCACCGATGGAAACCAAATTTTGGAGAATACAAACAGGTACAAAGTACAATTGGTTTTACTAGGGTGCGTAGCTTAATACAATAAAATTTCATTCATTTTTTTGGGAAAAATTAAAAGTTCTATTATTTAAAATACTTCCACTATTTTAAAAACAATAATGTAAAATAAGAAATACTATACTCATTTAATAAAAATGCAATATTGTTTTTTTTTTTTGGCATCTCTTTTCCTAAAAAGAGCCATACATTGACTGATCGAAACCAAATTTTGGAGAGAAGTGCAAACAGGTAAGGGGGTACAAAGTACAATTGGTTTTACTAAGCTGTGTTGCTTAATACAATAGATTTTCAGTCATTTTTTCCGAAAAAATAAGCGTTTTATTAATTTAATTCACAAAAAATACTCCCACTATCTTGAAAACAATTTAATGATTGAAATAAGTATTTATATATTTAATAAAAATGCAATCTCAGTTTGTTTTTTGCATCTCTTTTCTTTAAGTTTTTCTATATATTTCATTCTGGTAAAATATAATTCCCAGTAGTAGCAGTGTAAATAGTAACACAGTAGGGAAAGTTTGAAATGAGCAGAGGAAGCGATAACCTCAACAATACTAAATTCTGTGAGGATTTCACACGAGTCAGCGTGTTGCAAAAAAAATTTCGTACGAATAAAATGTTGAAAAAACGTCTTAGTTTCATCAAGTAAAAGCTGGATGACAAATCTGGTGCCAGCTACCAGGCTGGGGTTGGGGGCGATTTCTTGCGCCTTCTAGGGCTAAGGTTTTCCGCTGACATGAAGTGGAAAGATTATATTGAATTGATTGCTAGGTCTGCTGCTAGTCAGGTTGGTTCACTGGGTCGTGTTAGACAATTTTTTCTCGTCAGAATCTACAAGTCTACCATTCGTCTTTGCTTAGAA
The DNA here is from genome assembly GCA_964036315.1 of Acanthosepion esculentum. Lineage (NCBI taxonomy): Eukaryota > Metazoa > Mollusca > Cephalopoda > Sepiida > Sepiidae > Acanthosepion > Acanthosepion esculentum. Next base: position 3,333,367 of record OZ038516.1, on the reverse strand, counting down.
TATTGCTGCCACGTTTGGTCTAGTGCTCCTCCTATATATTTAGAGATTCTTGATAAAATCCAAAGAAGAATCTGCAATGTTATTGGTCCTGACCTGGCATCACGGCTTCAGTCACTTTCCCACCGACGTATTGTAGCTTTCCCGTTCCTTTTCTATAAATACTTTCATGGAAAAATGTTCTGATGAACTCTGCTCTAAAATACTTAGACTCTATGAATTTAAGCACAGAACTAGATTGGCGACAAAGTTTCATCTTTTTACAGTTGAAATGGCGAGATGTAACCGTAAATTCTATGCTAACAGTTTCTTCTCTTGCCCTTTTCCATTGTGGAACTCTCTTCTGTCTTCTTGCTTTTCATTCAAGTTTGATCTCCCAAAATTGAAATCCAATGTCAATCGTTATCTTCTGTCTTCTTAAATCCTATTCTTTTATTGTTCTCTCTCCTTAATAATGTTTTTCTTTTTCTCATATTCTTTCACATTCAGTTACCCCCCCCCTTGCGTCTTAGTGGCTTTATTGCCTTGTGTGGAGAGAAACAATTAAAATTTAAATCCAATGTCAATCGTTATCTTCTGTCTTCTTAAATCCTATTCTTTTATTGTTCCCTCTCCTTAATAATGTTTTTCTTATATTCTTTCACATTCAGTAACCCTCTGCGTCTTAGAGGCTTTATTGCCTTGCTTAAGCGGAATGATTTTTAAAAAGTATTGCTGCAAGATCTTTTCTTTTATGGAATGATGTTTGGATTATAGAGGCGTGCGGCTTAGTAGTTAAATTGAACAATTGATTTTTACCCACATCAACAAGATGATAATGACGAGGAAATACATGGAGAATTTTAACAAAACAACATAAGGAATTTATTTACGAATTTACACGCTTGAAGTAATGTCAGGAAAATACATCAAAACATTTTAAAATCTGTAGTTTTAACGAACTGTCATGAACAGGAAATGTTCATACAACAGATTAAATGATCTGACACAAAATAATATTAAAAATGTTTTAAGACAAAGGTTATAAGATTTCGTTGCTCACAGAAGTGATGTGTGGTTGATACATTCCAAAGTAGACGAAAAGAGATAGTTTGAAATACTTAGCTTTCTTGAACTGTTGAAGGAAAATGCTTTGAAGTGTCACGTGTTTGGTTAAAAGGCCGATAATATGATTGGCGGGTAATTTAACATTAGCAAGAACTTGAACGCTGACTTCGAGGAACTGAAAAGAAACCTATCACATAACTTCAGACACTCTTCGCTTATTTATTCCATTTTTTTCCTCATTTTACATTTACTTGTACTGAGCAGTTAAATTGATAGATTATAATTGGTCATCGCTAGTTTACATTTGTAGTGGACCGTAGTGAGTGAAGATGTGAAGAGATATCTCTGGGTTAAGATTTCCTGCTAGCCGGTCCAGGTACATAGGAATGTTGGACTATAATTAAGTCCAAAGAAGACAAAGAAAACAAACAAGACCGATATACATGGGTAAACAAATATATATTATGAGTAAACAAATATATTAATACACAAAGACATGAAAAGTTACATAGTGTTTGCATGGAGAAATTATGTGTGTGTGTGTGTTGTGTTGAGTGTTCGTACGTACGTGTATTGTTCTTAGCGTATTCCCAGACTATGGGAAACGCTGTATCTGTGAGAGGTCACATATTGGCCTAAGTGAAAAAGAGAGTGTTTTTTACCTCGCGCGGAGGCGAGGTAGCGACCCAAGGCCTGAGTCGAAAAAGAGAGATTTTACCTCATCTCCACGCGAGATGGCGGCCCCAAGGCCTGAGTCGGAAAAGAGAGAGAGAGAAGGGTCAGTCAGTATTTATACTCAGGGGAGAGAGACCCCTGTTGAAGGATTAAGGAACCGAGGAGGAGCTAACTCCGACAATAGTGTTATTTTGATTAATGACGACGAGTTTTTTTTTTAAATAGAAAGACACTAACTCGAATTCCAGCCACGTTCGTTTCGCGGGGCTCGGAATAAACGCTACGACTATAGAGGCATCACAAAACTACATCTTAAACAAACACGAAAAGAAATTAACACCACTTAACAACAAACGCCTTTAAAATGGCTAAAGAAATGTCCGTAAGCATTTGGGACAATAAATACTACCGACAATGCACTCCCTTACCCTCACCACAAGGAATAATGCAAGAATATCGGCAAAAACTAAATAAAAAAAATCATCAATTCAACGAAACATGTTTAAAAGAATGGTTGTTACCAAAAGATCAAAATATACATTTTATATATATATATATATATATATATATATATATATATATATATATATATATATATATATATATCATACATTAACTGATTTAAAATATGGTAATTAAATTAAAAACATTAGTTCCATTTCATCCTCCAAAATTCTCTTGAGGATGAAATGGAACTAATGTTTTTAATTTAATTACAAAATTAAAAGCTTCCATTTTTGAAACATGGTTATTACTGTGTAGCGAAAAACCATATTTTAAATCAGTTAATTTATAATATTAATGCTCTGTAAATTTACATTGAGCAGTATTTTGTAAAAATATCTATAAGAACACCGGTTTATATATCTTACTATTCTTTCTTTATATATATATATATATATATATATATATATATATATATATATATATATATATATATATATATCATTGAATGCAACATACAAGGTGCTTTGGCCATAGTTCAATTAGGTCTCATTTAAATACTCATGGAGACCTACAGGACCCTATTCGTCGTGACATACTTGTTGACAACACAAATATAATAGCATCATCTATATGCAAAAAAGGGCTAAAAATAATAGAAGCCTATTAATAAAAACAAAAAAATAACAACACTCAATAATATCAACTATAAGCATTGACACAGTATCTTCTTTCTTGTTAACAGTTAATATATTTCAACCTTGAAAATAGTTAAATATATAGACGAAAGCGTTCGGATAAAAAGAACAATTAAGAACAGTTTTTATATAAATTATCATCCGAAAAGAAAAAAAATGATTAGATCACACGAGAAATTGTATAAAAAACTAAAGCCAAGCACCTTGTCTTTCGTATTCAATAATATGTGCATGAAAGAATGATTGCTGCCTAAATACACAAATTATATATATATACATATATATATATATATGTAATTTATACAATATATATCATTATTTTCGTAGGGGTACAGAATTTTATTATGGAAATAAAAACAGCAAGACGATCTTCACCATTCATGATTAAAAAAAGAAAGAAAATTTAACCAGCCGACCCGTTTCGCCCTCACTCAACACATACGGCTCCGCCATCGCTGAGAACCTCTTAAATAATCCAAGCTGTGCCACCAATTTCAGCATTGACTCTTTCTCCATCCTTAGTCATGCTCATTCTTTATTACATTTGAAGGCATTGGAAACGATCTATGTCAGGTCCAGACAGCCCTCCCTCTGTAAACAGAGGGAATGTCTGTTAGGGCTTGACATTATTTCCATCCTATTGTTCTGCTTTTATTTCATCACATGCTCCTCGTGTTTTATATTTTATATGGTAATATTTAGTCTTCCCTCGATTTCAGTTCTGTTGAGGGAGGGCGAAACCGGTCGGCTGGTTAATTTTTTTTTTCTTTTTCTTTCGAGCTTTCGATTTTTCCTATGACGATGATTGAAAGCTCATACTTTAAAAATAGACCTTATAAAACTGGAATTTATAAACAGGGATCATAACATTCATCAACGGGTTCGAGGTTAATGTCTTTTATTATAAAAATTGTTTGCGAGAGTGATTCTTGCCATATCATTAACTTCACTATCTGCTTTTTGTATGAATGATTCATGTTAATATATATATATATATATATATATATATATATATATATATATATATATATAAGAACAATAGAAAACTGTGTAGTTGTAGCCGACGCGTTTCGTCCAATGTGGACTTTTTCAAGGCAAAAAACAAAATGAATTTATTGAAACAAAGTATCTATAAACAACAAACAAAATGCCGTTAGGAACTAGAAGAATTTAGAAATGCTGAAAAGTTCATAGGCTGACCAAGATATAAATGTAAGTTGATAGAATAAAGGACATGTAAGTGTACCAGAATACAACTGGCGGAGCAGCATGTACACTTGCACGTCTTTTAGTCTACCAACCGGTGTGCCTACTTACATTTTATATTTTGGTCAGTCTATGAACTTTTCAGCGACCCCCGTATATATATATTACACGAATCATTCATACGAAAAGCAGAAAATGAAGTTAATGATATAAATGGCAAGAATGACTCTCGCAAACAATTTTTAATAATAAAATACATTAACCTCGAATCCGTTAATTAATAGTATGATCCTTGTTTATAAATTCCGGTTTTATCAGGTATTTTTTTACTGCTAGCTTTCAATCGTTTCATACGATCATCCTCAGGTAGGGAAATATGTAAGTTTTTTTACATCCAGGTAATAACAGGACATCAAAAGATAAAGTGTAATCCGAAAGAAGTGTTTTTAGAAATGTGATATTGTTAACTGTAATAATACTTTTGGAGCGTGCAGTCACGACGCTGAGGTTGAATATATATATATTAGACTCTCCCGTCGGCTTCGACGTATGAGGATCTGACAACTTAACCTATTGATTCAATTATGAAATTTTGTGCAATAACCTTAAGTGACATTTAAGACTCGCTAGTGATTTACAAAGGAGGCCGCATATGGAGCAAGAGTGAGAATTGTGGAATGAGATCACTGTTAGATTAGCTGACCTTTTAGATCTTGCTCTCGCTTTTTGAAGATGATTCAGACAAGCAGATTGAAAACTGCTGAGTCCACTAAAACACGTTGATCTCCATTCTAACTGCTCCAAGGCTAAGCGTTCAAGGGTGTTATGAGGTATATTGACAGCTGACAAGTTGCTTTTCAGCTTGTCTTTGTATTTTAGCCATGGGCGACCTAGATTCCTGAAGCCCTGATTTAAATGGCTGTACATTAGGATCTTGGGTATCCTGTCATCAGACATTCTCAAGACATGACCTGTCCATCGTAACTGAGACTGTATGAGAAAATTCTCGATTCCTACAATATTACACCTGCTAAACAGGTCTACGTTAGATGTCTTATCTTGAAGGTTAACTCCACAGATAGCACGCAGACAGCTATTATGGAAAACATCCAGCTGACGTATATGGTACCTGTATGGAATCCACGACTCTGAGCCGTACAAAAGGATGGCGAGGCCAACAGCTCTGTAAACCCGAATTTTCCTATCCAGTCGAATACTCCGCTCATTCCACAAGCGATGGCGAAGTTTGCCGAAAGCACTAGTAGCCTTAGCAATCCGATGCATGATTTCATCATCTAAAGTTCCACTGTAGTTGACTTTGCTACTAAGATAGGTGAAAGACTTTAATATATATATATATATATATATATATATAAGGATGGAGTAAAAATTGAAGGTCTAAAAGTTCAAATGTAAAAGTGCTGATGCATAATAGAGAGAAAAAGAGGGCCGGAGAATGTAAATATATGTGTATATGTCTGTATGTATTCACATGTAGTAGCCACCTACTTAACAATGTGGGTAAAGAAAAGTATGTTTTCAAATGTAGCAACAGGCTGCTTAAAAGGAGGTGAAAGAATGGCAGTATGTTTTTTTAAAATGTATTAGGATTATGTAACCGGTTAAAGTCTCCAGTAAGTCGGGCAAGTGTTTTATTTCGGTTACGATGACCGCCGCATCGGAGAATGGACAAAATGAACTCATCGATTCTGATTTAGGTTGATTTTCAATATCGTTATATACATAACCAGAGATCCGCTTGGAAAGTGCCCCTCCGCTTCTGATTGGTTCGCGGCCTTATATCCTAGTTGTGAAAACTTTCTGATTGGTTGGTTGAAATATAGCTTTTTGGGCTGGCGGTTCTGAATATACATCTATTTTTAGAAATGGTGAAATTTTGTTCATTTTTTTTTATTCATTATTTATTCATCTATTTTTTCTATCATTACGCATTCACTGCATTTCCACGACTGAATTAATATATATAGTGATTTTCCAAGCGTAGCTTAGATGTGGCACAAGGCCGAAATTATAGGGCACGCAGTGAGGATCGAACTCACTCGTAATTATTCTAGCGAGACAAGCTTGCTAACCATTACACCACCTCGAGATAACCATGAATTAATATATATATATATATAGTTTGGTTTGGTTGTTTTGTTTAACGGCATTCCAACCTTAGGGGTCATTTTATGCCGAAAATGATTTTGAGTGACTTTAAAAGAATCTTAAGTTAAATATATTTCTTGATTTGAGCAGGCATCTTGAAGTAAGCAGCTTCATGGAGGTATATAGCTTGGTATATTTGTGTTTATTTCAATCTTTTCTAGATTTTGTTATAAAGACCAGTTTCTCTCATATATTCAAGTATTTTTGAAGGTTTTTACTTGGAGGAATACTTCTTTCAGGTTTGTTACTTTGTAGTACTTTTGGCGAGTTCGCTTCAAGTCTAAACAATTTGTCAAAATGTGACATATTGTATAAGCCTCCTGGCATGGTATACAGATTGGAGCTGCCTCCTTCCTAAGGAGCTAAGAATGGGTGATGCTCGAGTGGCCCATACGGAGTCTTGATAATGTTACTTGTTCTTTTCTAGTCATATATATATATGCTGATTAATGCTAAGCTCTTCGCTATGAAACGAGCCATCTGGTAGCCGGTAATGCTTTTATATCGTATATAATGCGTTAAAAATTCCCTTTCTCTGATGTCCAATCGGCCGGGTTTCGATTCCAATCTCGATAGCCACACTGATGAGCTGTGATACGGCGAAACAGTCTGTCTGTGGATGACTATATATATTTAATATTAATCTGCCTTGTCGCATTCTCTTGGATTTCCCCGACGTCTTGAAATCTTGTTCCTTTCAAGTGGGATTTGATTTTCGAAGAGGAAACAGTTACAATGGCTGTGATCTGGTCGATATGGTGGTATTCGGATCTCGGGAATGTTGTCCTTAGCCGCACAAGCCATGGTCACTGTGGAACATCTGTGATGTGATGAGACCACCCACTGTACACACTATCTTCCCAAGCTCTGTTGTAAACGACGGAAATGAGCGAGTATGTAGATATGCGCGACAGTATTCAAGGACAGTCTGTGCCAAGCGGCTTTATACTCTGCGTAATTTAGCTCCGTTACCATAGCAACAGTCCCGATACTTTTTGATCAGACCACGTATATATATTAAATATCCTTGTAGACAACACAAAAAAATTCAAGACCGGTTCTCCTGTATGTCAGTGAATACTGGACAATCTTATCACAGATGGAGAAGAGACTTGAAGCAACAGAAATGTGGTTTTACATGAGGATGCTGGGAAAACTGGACCGAAGACGTGAGCAAAGACAACGTTTTAAGAAAATGGAAACAAAAAGGACACTTATACGTAACACCTGAAAGAGACAGAATTTCTAAGGCACTTAATGAGGAAAGAGGGCTTGGAAAATTTGGCACTCACTGGACTTAACATGTACACATTTTCTTGATATTGATAATAGTCTTCTGAGTAGATGAGCAGTTTCGCACAGTGCATGTTTTAATCTCTTGTGAACAGGGATTACCCAGGGGTCGTGTTAATCTTCCTGGCTGTAACTTTTTGATCGACCCCACAGCTCTAATTTTTATAATAGTATGACAGCTGAAATTTCTAGGGCGCATAATCAGAAAAGAGGGCTTAAAGAATTTGACATTCACAAAGCATATTAAATGCAAGAGAGATAGAGGAAATCAGCATATAACCCGCCTAATCTCGCTTGTTGGCTATCGTGGTATGTGGTGGCTTCCTTACTTTGCTCATTTTAGCAGTAGCAGCAACGAAAGTCGTCAGCAGAGAACAGCTGAAAGTCCTAGAACTCATAAAAACGTTGACGGAGCCCTATTCGGACTCTTTACCCACCTTTCCTTTTCCGCGGCCTCTACCTTTAAGGCCAGCTCGAAGAACCACCCACAATCCTTGCTGCACAAGACCCATACAAGTCCTGGCAGCTTGAACCTAGAGATTTCTTATTCCATGTGGAAACAAGCGGAGAAATCTCTCTTCGAAACATCTACACAAGGGAAAGGCACTGTCAAATCAACAAGCGTGATTAAATGGATGACGGGAAATCGTTAGGAGAGATAACAAAAAGACATAATTCATTAAGAGCTGGAAAGGACAGGAAATTGTGGAGAGCCATGATCGCCAATATCCTGAAGGGACACGGCACATAGAAGAAGAAGAATGAGCTTGAGTAAATCGATGGTGGATCAAGGTTTAGGAGAGATAACAAAAAGACAGATTTTATTAAGAGCTACAAA